>BQNB010010458.1:0-83914 GCA_026074375.1 Tanacetum coccineum | reverse complement strand
CATAAAACCGGAAAAAGTTACAATACATGGCAGAGGTAGTTTGTGCATGTATGTTGTGTACTTGGGTGTGAACGTGTATGCTTTAGCAAAACATACATATAAAATTTATTAGAACAATATATATATGATTGAGCAAAATACTTAGACTGATCATAACAAAGTGTAACACAGGTGCAATCCTTCATCACTCGTTGAACCACCATCACTAGGGAGATGTTATTAATGCACATCATCAATTTGTGAGACACAAAACAAACATAAATATTAGAGTAAATTGTATAAATCGTCCCTAAAGTTTGGCCAAATTGCATGTTTTATCTCAAACATTACGAAAGTGCAAAGATCGTCCATGTGGAGAAACATTTGGTGCAAGTATCGTCCCTGCAGAAGATTTAAATTGATTATAAAAATAACTATATAAAAATAGTATCTAAGACTGATATCTTTGATTTTTAGTGATTGTTGTTACATCTAACCTTAAAACTATCCTTACAAGAGATTTTAAAATAGGTTGAAAAACATAAAAAGGTTTATGTTTTATATTAGTCATAATAAAGTTTTATTTTATACCCATGTAACATAAATATGTCATAAATATTAAACCTTTAAACAATCAAAAGACATTTAATACATGAAGAAATAATTACAAAGCTTTAAGATATTTATATTATAATAGAAAAAAAAGCACCCACTATGGTAAACCTTTCTAAAAGTTTAAAATTATGTTATGTCATTAATTTATAAACTTTTTTGTTTTATAAACATATCCTCACTATATAAACATTTTCAAGTTTTATAAACACTTTACATAATTCAAGTGTATTAAATTATGAAAAAGTTCAATATCATAGACTTTTTATGCCACACAAGATTGAAATTGATATTTAATATGATTTACAAGTTTTTAGACATCTTCGTAAACAGCATAATGAATGCCCTAAGTTTATTAACGCAAAAAGTCTAAAACATATCAATATGACATGAAAAAAATTTAATTCATAGAGCTTTATACTCCATCCATCACATTTTTAGTGTTCACGTTTTCTTTTTGGAATGTTTAAATTTAATTATTCATTACTAAAAATAGATAAATAAGTTTGATTAAGTTTACAATATTACATTTGTTTGAAATTATTATTACCACAAACCTTTAAATAATACTTTAATTTATTAGTTAAGGATAAAACTGTCATTTTGTTAAAATATAAAAAAAAACAGTAATAAATGTATTTTTTTTAAACTGTGTGTTTTTTCTATGAACGGACAACAGAAGAAGTCGCAATAAATGCCCTCGGAAAGAGAAAAAACCAAAAGGGCAATAAAGATGGTCTTATCTTATACATATCCATCTTTTTGTACCATTAACTTCCCACAACGCCGCGCTCCCGCGCAGTGATGTTGGGCGGCCGAGTTTTTGGTTTGACTTGTTAGAAGGTATATTTGTAAAAAAAAAAAAATTAAAGGTCGTAAATAACGACGATTTCAAGCACTGTTTTGGTGCATTCTAAAAAACCTAACGTCGACCGCTTAGTGGGGAAGGGGTATTTTATAAAGAAAAATTTAAAATGAGGGTAGTTTTTATAATTTGACACATAGTGCGAGGGGGTATACGTAAATATTTGAAGGGCTATTTTGTAAATAAAATAAAAAACGGGTCGGGGCGGAACGGGTCGGGTCGACCCGACAATACCGATAACTGAAAAAATGCGATTTTTTTTTTTTTTGTTTTTTTTTGTTTGTAAAATTTTGGAAAAATAAAAGCAAAAAAACAAATTAAAAATTTTTTTTTAAAAAATGTTCGAACCCGTCGGTCAACCCGGTGCATTTAATGCCAACATAATGCACCTGAAGCCGAGGTTAGTTCTATGTTATTCATAAAAAAAAACAACCGATGACTAAAAAAGTGCAGAGAGTATTTAAAAAAAACACAATTTTTTTTCTAAAAAAAAAAGCCAGCGGACCGGGTAGGTTGACCCGCGTATTAACTTGCACCCCGTCAACCCGGTGCATTTTGATGACACAAAATGCAAAAGGTCATTTAATGCATGCGAAGGGTAATTCCGAGGAAAAAAAAGGAAAATATTAATTTTAGAAATTTTTTGGTAAAAAAAGGAAAAAAACATGCGACCGAGCGCCAGTTGCGGGACGATATAAGCGCAGCCGAGAGGATTTTAGAGAACATAAAGTATATAATTCATAAAAAAACAGACCGATGACTAAAACAGCGCGAGAGGGTATTCCGAGGGAAAAAAAGGAAAGTTTTATTTTAAAATTTTTTTGAGAAAAAAAAAGGTTAAAAAAAAGGTAAAAAAAAAAGTCAATGTAAAGAAAAAAAAAAAAAAAAAGCTCATTAAATACCGGGTCAAAAAAAACATACCGATGACTCCGACAGTGCGAGAGGGTATTCCGAGGAAAAAAAAAAGGAAAATTTTATTTTAAAAATTTTTTGAGGGAAAAAAAGAACGGGACGCTTAGCGGAGCGCGAGGTTTGAGGAAACTTAAAGTTTTATTCATAAAAAAACAGATCGATGACTTAAACAGCGCGAGAGGGTATTCCGAGGGGAAAAAAGTAAAGTTTTATTTTAAAATTTTTTTGAGAAAAAAAAAAGGTTAAAAAAAAGGTAAAAAAAAAAGTCAATGTAAAGAAAAAAAAAAAAAAAAAAAAGCTCATTAAATACCGGGTCAAAAAAGTCGGGTTGCATTAAATTTTTGGCGGGCCGGGTAGGCTGCCTTTTGTATATATATAGTAATTACCTTCCCAATTCCTAAAAAAACTTTAACAACATTCAACTCTTCTTAAAAAATCGTGTGTGTATGCACATTCAGTATTTTCTAGTGCGTGTGAGACGCCATTGAAGAAAATAATACTTTTCTTTCTTTTTAGTCACATATAAATTCCACATAATACAATGGCGTATTTTAATTTCTAAATTGTTGTCGTATTTTATTTAAGTTTATGTATTTTTTTTAAAGTTTATGTAATGTTTTTTTTAAATTAATTAAATTTAAATTTTAAGTTTATATGTTTTTTTAATGTAAAAGAATAAAAAAAATGAGAAAAGTAGGGTCCTTATAACAAAAAAAATTGTGATGTTGACTAAGAAGAGTGTTTTTGGTGTTATGAGATGTTATGAAAGAAAAAGGGTGACATGACATCACTTTTTTCCATGACTTTTGAGCCACGGCTTCATACCCTCTCTAAGAGCCTTGGGTACGGTAACGCCACCACCGGCGTTATGCCTATGTGGCAGTCGCGTTGGTGGCGTTACCACACCGCCTTCCAACGTTGGCCAACGCCGTTGGGCTCGGCGTCAAGCCACCAACGCGCGTTGATCGTGTTTTATTTTTTTTTTAATTTAAAAACGGCTAGTTTTTGACTTATTTAAAAAAGAATTTAAAAAAAAAAATCAAAGTTAACGGCTAGTACCGAATTAAAAAAAAATATTTTTTTAAAAGTTTAAAAGCCTTCAACGGCTACAATTTAAAAAAAAAATTATTTTCAAAATTTTTACCCCTTATATATAACCCTCTTTACCTATACATTTTTTCACACTTCTACATTTTCCAATTATTGGTAACGGCTAGTACCAATGTTTTTTTTTTGTTTTTAGGATTGTAATTTGTATTTTTAATTTAACGAAATGAATTTAGTTTGTTTTAAAAATTGAAAGAAAATAAAATTGGTGGGTCTCAAAAAGTGGTGTTAATGGTTACCTGGGTATTTTTGATGTTGGTGTTATTGTGTTAAATCTGATGTGACGCTGATGTGTCAGTGTTAATGGTGTTACGGTACCTAGAGCTCTAAGAAAGGAACCAATCATATTGCATTAGTAATTTCTCTTTTATTTCTTGACCCTCCATATTTTAGATGAAATCATGTGGGAAATATTTTGTAAACTTTTTGTGAATGTAAACATTGGTTCTTGTTTAAAGCTGATGGCTACGCTAGATGTTACGCTGATAGTACCTGATGGTCAGTGTAAAGTGTTACGATACTTGAGCTCTAAGAAAGAATAAAAACCAAAAGGGCAATAAAGATAGCCCTCCATCTTTTTGTACCACTATCTTCCCAATTCCAAAAAAGAACTTTCACATATCATTTAACTCTTTGAAATATAAACCGTGTGTGTATGAGACGCCATTGAAGAAAATAATAATAGTAATACCTTTCTCTCTTTTTAGTCAAAAAAAATTCACATAACACACACATAGAAAAAATGGCGTCTCATCATTCACAGGTGTAACCTTCTCCGTTCATTCAATCCACTCTTCTCGTAACTCGATCCACAATTTTTATTATTCGAATCCATATTTATAACAAACTAACAAACTTTTTATATTTATATATTCAACTTTTTTTCAATCTCAGTCGGTTATTTTTCCGATCAAACTTTTTCAGTCGGTTTCATTTCCGATCACATTTTCCGGTCAAATTAAGTCTTCATTTTCACTAATTTTGACTTTTGTTGTTATACTGATTTTGACTTTTACTTTGAGTTTAAGACACTTTGTTATAGGTGTTGATAACTTTACTCATTTCCAAACAGATAAAAAACTAGATCTGAATTTGATTTATATAAACGGTTATACAGTTACAAATTCAGTTAGAAAGTTAGTTAAGTTTGTTATAAAAAATGGTGAGTGGAAATATATTTCATTTTAGAAAGAATTCATGGCCTCCTGAAGAATATATTAATCGCACTTCTCTCCAACTGGTAATTACTTTTATTTTTTTAACTTTTTTTATATATAAAAATTAAATATATATTTTGTTTACAATGTAAATTGTTGTTGTTGTTGATGATGATGCAGCTTGATTTCGATGGCGGTGCACCGCCGGAACAAGCGTGGCGAAGGAAGCTGAATACTCATGCTAGTATTCTAAAGGAGTTTAGTATTACGTTTATGGAAGCGTTAAAAATGGTGAATTATTACTTCAGATTCGAATTAGAATATATATATTCAGGGCCGTCTCATGGATTTTAGTGGCCCCGTGCCATGACCATAAAGAGGCCCTTAAGCACACACATAATATACATATGTATGAGTAGTGAATGAACTAATTAAACCCGATTCTCATACCGTGCATATGTATAATAGAAGTGCATGAAATTTGGTGGCCCTCGTGAAGTGGTGGCCCTGTGCAACCGCACCTCTTGCACTCCCCTAAAGACGGCTTGAGTTTTATAACTGTGCATTGTTTCACGCAATTTTAATGTGATTTAAGAGTTTATGCCATTACGAAGATATGCTACAGAGTTTAAACCTCGCTCTTGCACTCCCCTAAAGACGGCCCTGAATGTATGTGTGGGATCTTGAGTTTTATAACTGTGCATTGTTTCACGCAATTTTAATGTGATTTAAGAGTTTATGCCATTACGAAGATATGCTACAGAGTTTAAACCTCGCTGGCTAAACATCTTGGGATGGGATGGGATAGTTGGTGTACCGGTTAGCCCGTATACCCCAGGGTAACTGAATAACTTGTTTGAGGAGATTAGGTTCGGATACGTGAGGTCTTGTATTCGAGTGTTTGGCGAATTCCTGTTATATACTTACATTGCTAATTGCGAAATGTGATCTTATCAATCTTTCCATATTTCCATAATTGGCATTGGATCTTTTGTGAAATGGATTTAATTAGATATTTGGTTTACTATGTGCAGAGGGCACCCATTGATCCTTTTAACCGTGAAGGAAAACCATTAGCATCCCAAGGGGTTCCACTTGGTGGTATGGGGTAAGTTGTGAATAAATTAACAGATTGCGTGTTGCAATAATATAGTATTGGGCGCGCGTTTTGATAAGTTCTTATTTGTATTCTTCAGAAGTGGCAGCATAACTAGAGGATTTAGAGGAGAGTTCAGGCAATTTCAAATCCTTCCGGGTACATGTGAGGCTTCCCCTGTGATGGCCAATCAGTTCTCTGTAAAGCTCTACCTCTTTTTCATCATTTATTATCTACATCCTCAATTTCCATAAAAGTAACAATATCATGAAGTAAAAACTTATGTAGAGCATTTAAAAACGAAACGGTCATTTATGCAAGTGAATTTGTAGGAAAATGGTATTTAGATGGTATTTATCTATTCATCGAACGCTGTGATGCACCTCTTAATTCTGAATCATTTGATATATACATTCACAGATTTTTATTACGAGAGAAGGCAGCAATAAAAAATACGCATCAGTGTTATCACCGGGCCAGCATGAAGGGATAGGGTGAGGGAGTGGATCTCAGTCCCTGTACAATATATTTATTTGCTATTATAAACTGCGAGTTTAATGACTTATGTTTTGTGTTTATATCAGAAAATGCACGGATGATCATGGTTTATCATCATGGGGCTGGAATTTGAGTGGCCAGCATTCCACATATCACGCGTTATTCCCACGTGCATGGACCGTTTATGATGGTAGCGTTTTAGCATACTTCTGAATAGACAATACGTGATGTTACTTGTTTAAGTTCCCTTCTTATTTAACTGCCTTCTCTTTTTAGGCGAGCCTGATCCTGAGCTAAAAGTATCTTGTCGCCAAATTTCACCATTTTTGCCTCATAATTATCGAGATAGTAGTCTTCCCACATCTGTATTTGTTTATACGGTATAAATTTTTGAATAAATATGATTTAGCTCAGCCCGTCATATTGTGATTATGATATTATCACACGTTCTCTACTTCCTTTTCAGTTGGTGAATACCGGGAAAGAAAGAGCACACGTCAGCCTTTTATTAACGTGGGCAGTAAGTTTCCATTTTGAGAGATTCAAAGGATCCGTTTTGATCTCTGGAATTTTTAATTGTTAGTTTGGTTTGTACAGAATTCAATTGGAGGTATATCACATCTTTCTGGGGATCATGTGAATGAGCCATTCCGGTGAGTTTAGTTTACCCAATCTTTTAGAATGAACAGCTTCTGTTTTTGTCTGCCTCTAAATTTGGTTCTTTTATCAACAGGGGCGAAGATGGAGTCTCTGGCGTGCTTCTACATCACAAGTAAGTTAGCCCCGTTTTTTATGCATACAACCTCCCAAATATCAGCGTAATCCATGATTTTATTTTGATGATATTGTTGTAGTAATCATAATCAACACATCAGTTATTGTGAATGATATGTTTCAACCCAACATGCTATCTTGCCACATCTAATTCTGTTATGATGATTTGCAGGACAGCCAAAGGGAACCATCCTGTTACTTTCTCTGTAGCAGCATGCGAAACTCAGAATGTAAATGTGACAGTTTTACCGAGTTTTGGTTTGTCTGAGGGAAGCTCTGTTACCGCAAAAGAAATGTGGAGTAAAATGGCACAGGTAAAGGTTTCACATTCTTTCAATTATATTACCATAAATTATCAGTTTTTGTTTTCTAATAGTTGTTTTTGTCTTGTGTACCGTCCCTGTTTGCCTGCAGGATGGACAGTTTGATCAGGGTAACTTCAATTCCGGGCCAACTGTCCCTTCATCAGCTGGGGATGCCAATTGTGCTGCAGTGTCTGCTTCAACATGGGTTGAACCGAATGGGAAGTGCACTATTGCGTTTGCTGTTGCATGGTCATCTCCAAAAGTCAAATTCATGAAGGGGAAATCGTATCACAGGTTGGCTTATTTTTTAGTTCAAATTATATGCTAAGGACTTATTCACCGAAATTAGTATTGGTATCTCAGTTTAGACGGTTGTTTAACTTGTATAATATTGCAGGAGGTACACTAGATACTATGGTACTTCTGAGGGTGCAGCTAAGGATTTGGTTCATGACGCTCTAACAAGTAAGCACTTAAAATATTGTAGCTTGGATGCATTGTGTTGAAATGAAGTTTAAGTTTCTTTTATAGGCAGTTGATATTTTTTTCATGCATTTTGATACTTTGGTTAGATTACAAGAGGTGGGAAGAAGAGATTGAGAGATGGCAAAATCCAATCCTTAAAAACGACAAGCTACCAGAATGGTAAGTTCTAACTTCTTTTAAGCTGCTGTTATGATTATTTAACCGTAGACCCTGGTTACGATTATCCTATATAGGACTCGAATGATCAAAGTTTGCGGATAGTCACTTTCAAACGTTTGCCTTAATGTTATTTGATCCTTTTCAGGTACAAATTTACGTTATTCAATGAGCTCTACTTCTTGGTTGCTGGTGGCACAATCTGGATTGGTACTAATCCCTATTTAATGCAACATTATTTTTCGTCATGCATAGCGGCTAGTAATGCGTCTTTCTTTTTAGCTTCTAATTTATTTTTTAACTGGCTCTTTCTTTCAGACACACAACTACCAGCAGCTGATTTCTTGCGTGAACACGAGCAACAACCGAAAATCAAGTACGGCACAAACAATAGCCCAAATGGTATTAACGAAAATGGTCATTCTTATGATGATGAAAATTCTGCTACAACCTCTAGCGAAGATGAGTCCGAGGAAGACGACAAAATACGTTCTTTAAAGCCAAATGATGATGGTGATGATGTTGGTAGCTTCCTATATTTAGAAGGTGTAGAATACATCATGTGGTGTACTTATGATGTTCATTTCTATGCATCTTTTGCTCTACTTGAACTCTTTCCGAAGATCGAACTCAGCATTCAACGAGAATTTGCGAGGGCTGTGCTGTTCGAAGATGAAAGAAAAGTCAAATTTTTAGCCGATGGGAAAAATGGAATTCGGAAAGTGAAAGGAGCGGTTCCGCATGATCTCGGAACTCATGATCCATGGCATGAAATGAATGCATATAACATACACGATACAAGTAAATGGAAAGATTTGAACCCGAAATTCGTGCTTCAAGTTTACCGGGACTTTGCTGCAACTGGTGATTTGTCATTTGGAGCAGAGGTATGGCCTGCGGTTTGTGCTGCCATGGCTTACATGGACCAATTTGACCGAGACGATGACTGTTTAATCGAAAATGATGGTTTCCCCGATCAAACATATGACGCGTGGACAGTTCACGGTGTTAGTGCGTATTGTGGTTGCTTATGGCTTGCTGCACTTCAAGCTACTGCAGCAATGGCTTCACAATTAGGCGATACTGCAACCGCCGAGGGGTATAAACGTAAATTCATAAAAGCAAAAACAGCATTTGAAGCAAAACTATGGAATGGGTCTTATTTCAACTATGATAGTGGAACAAGCAACAATAGTAAATCGATTCAAGCTGATCAATTAGCGGGGCAATGGTATATGGCATCTTCAGGTTTACCAAATCTGTTTGATGATGTGAAGATACGAAGCGCTTTACAAAAGATTTTTGATTTCAATGTTATGAAAGTTGTTGGAGGTAGAATGGGTGCGGTAAACGGTATGCATCCTAATGGAAAGGTGGATGAGACTTGTATGCAGTCTCGTGAAGTTTGGGCTGGGGTTACCTATGGTCTTGCAGCTACCATGATCCATGCGGGGATGGAAGAACAGGCTTTTACGACTGCTGAAGGTATTTTTACAGCTGGCTGGTCGGAGGACGGTTTCGGGTGAGTCTTGAAAATCTTTCTGTGAATTTACGTTTTGGAATCGAGTATATTGACCTGAATTCGGAATGACTGGAAAGGTTCCTTTAACGTTAAGCATCTGAATATCACAACTGGAAGTAGCATACACATGTCCAAACACTATTTTTAAAACCCATTTTGGGGTAAGCAATGGTAAAACCATGAAAGTTACAACTTTTCGACAGTTTATCCCTTGTAGTTATTTTGCTTTGTTAGTCCCTTCCAAATATTTTGGGTAATTTTGGTTCATTTTTTCTGTAAATTTAAGAGAGAATGGCACAGGTAAAGATTTCAAGCCATTCAGGATGGGTCTGATATCCGTAACTACCCAAAAGGCTGGGTTTAAAAAACCATACTCGTATTTCGTACCCAATACAACTCGCCCTCTGTTTTATTGCAGCTAATCATGATGTCAGATTATTTAGAGGTTTGTTTTCCGTTACAGATATGCGTTCCAGACACCAGAGGGATGGACAATGGATGGGCACTTTCGGTCACTTGTATACATGAGACCGCTTGCAATTTGGGGTATGCAGTGGGCGTTATCTCCTACAAAGGTAGTTTTAAATCCCCCTCCAATTAACATGATGGATAGAGTTCATGATTCTCCTTCGATTTCAAACAGCGAAACAGGTGTTAAAAAGATAGTTCATAAAGCCAAGTGCTTGAGCGGTTCTGTATTCAATTGCACATGCTGACATCATTCGTGTTGTTGTCATTTGTGCTTTCGGGAACTAACCAATAAGAACAAGGTGTTTTTTCATGTAACCTATATGGGGTCGTCCTTAAAATGGGAGGATTATCGTTGATCTGGTATGTCCATTGGTAGTCATGTACTAGCCTAATCTAATTCATTCTTGGACAAACTTATAATCGGTAAAAAGAAAGTGAGACTTGCATCAGCTTTGGCGAGTGCAACTCAAAGTTTATGCCGGTTGTCACTGAATTGAGACTTGATCAAGTGATTTCGGAATCTGTAAATTTGTTTCTATGTATGCGGAAATGAACATGTACACAAATAAACAATGTATATCAAGCCTCATATTAGAAATTGATCTTTGTTCTCTTGGGTTCCCATAGCAGACCAAGTAGAATGTTGATGGTGGGTTGGCTAATTAATTATCTGATTCTTGGTACGTCAGGTATAATGGGTTATAATCCAAAAGCGGCTTTGTATTAGTTAACCAACTTCTTTTCTTCGATAGAAATGTATAACACGTATAAAAAGTCTAATAACCACTTGTTAATATGGCTGATGTCCTTGCTCTTAGAACCTTTTTGGTTATGTTCCGGCGCTGTCTTAGCTCTTAGAAATTTGTCGCTTTTTTTTATCTCGTCAATGATGTTCAATCTTAAGTTTTGTAGTGATTTCACAGTTCTGTATTACTTGATTTGGTATTGTGTGGGATGGAGAGTACTCCATGGAATGGAGGATTTGTATCTAATTACACCGTCGCTTAGTGATTATCACGGAGCTTAGTATCAATGACCAAAGTAAACGCAGAAGATAAACGATCTTTTAAATTATCATGGAGCATAGTTTTTTTCTGAACGGCTGATAATATATTGAAAAAAAAGAGTCTAGCAAGAAGCTAGAGACTTAAAAGTACATATGAATTAAAAAAATAAAAGCATAAAGAAGCAACCCGGGACTTTAACTGCGAGGGAAACTAAAGGAATG
Source organism: Tanacetum coccineum (assembly GCA_026074375.1). NCBI lineage: Eukaryota > Viridiplantae > Streptophyta > Magnoliopsida > Asterales > Asteraceae > Tanacetum > Tanacetum coccineum. The sequence continues at coordinate 72,746 of BQNB010010458.1, read as the reverse complement.
AAAAAACTTTTGAAACGGAGGCCGAACATTCGGTTTTCACTTTGCCAAAAAAAAAACCCCCACCACGGAGGCTGAGCCACCAGTTTTCACTCCGAGGTGGTTTTTGAAGAAACCCCACACAAGCCCCGAGAAAGAAGGCGAGGCAAGAAAACATTCAACCATTGTCCAAACACGCGGTCATTAGAGGAGACTTCAGCCAATCCGTCCAGGATAAAATCAAATTGCCTCTGTTATAGAGCTAAGAAAACGAAGTAGAACGAACATAATCAAAAATGTCACTTTTCCTCAACGGTTGAGAGTTAAAAGTAACACTATTTCGGAATCTCCAAAGCCACCAAAGAACCGAGGTAGAAATGATGAAAAACCTGTGTTTCTTTTCTTTAGGAGCATGCCAAAGGGATAACCAATCTTTAAACGCCTCAAAAGATAAAGCTTGAACAAAAGGGATTTCGCACCATTCATACACGAGATTCCATAAATCAGAAGCAATAATGCATTCAAAGAAAATATGATTGGCAGATTCAACGTTAGCATTGCAAGAGGAACAAGAAATAGACGGAATATCCATTCCACGCAAAGAGAAATTCAACTTGTGAGGAAGCCGATCCAATGACAATCTTCACATAAAAATATTAACCTTACGGGGAATGATTTTGTCCCAAGAAGTAGAAAGAAGAGAAGGAAGAGTCTTTTGGTCAATAATATTACGAGTATCCTTTACCGTGAAAGTACCATTTGGGCCAAGATTCCAAACACATGTGTCTTCGCTAGCTACAATATTGAGTTGGCCAATCTCCTTCAGCATGTCGCGAAAAAAGCAAGATTTCGAACACCAATATTGGTCCTGGACCAATTCCAATGCCATTGTCCATTAATGATACGGTCGATGACGAGACAATTTTTGTCTTGATCAAGGCGGTAAAGACGATTGTACCTGATAGAGAGAGGGGCCTCGCCAACCCATATATCTTTCCAAAAACAAATACGAGTTCCACAACCAGCATTAAAACGAAAAGAATTATTCAAAATGATACCTTTCGAGTGAAGGAAGTTTGAGGATCCAACAATGTTAGCCCATGTACCCTTGAAACTGCAGCCATTATTATCAAAACCACCTTCATGACCATGAAAAGCTTTAACGACTTTAACCCATAGATCATTTGGAGAAGTGAACAACCTCCAGCGCCATTTTTAAAGAAGAGCAAGGTTAAAAGCTTTAAGACTACCAATGTTTAAACCTCAATTATCATAAGAATTTAAGATAATAGGCCACTTGACCCATGACACTTTCTTGCCATCTTGATTACCTCCCCAAAAGAAGTTAAACCGAATTCTTTTTAAATCATTGATGACCGATTCAGGGGCTCTAAAAATTTAGAGATAATATATGCCGAGACTTCCTGACACAGACTTGATAAGGGTCAGACGACCCCCTATCATGGAGCTTAGTATCAATGACCAAAGTAAATGCAGAAGATAAACGATCTTTTACGCTGCGTTCTCGAGTTTAGGACGGTAGAAAAAGAAAAGAATGGGAGGGGCAGAGAAAGAAAAGAAATGATATCATACAATCTTGTTTGCATTCTCGAGTCGGACAAAACGGAAAGGAAATGCAAGAAAAGTGTGTATGATCCATGTTCTTAAGTTGGAAGGAAATTAATGTAAATATGACAATTTACAACAATGCCTCTCTTGTATATTAGCCTTTGTAGTTGGTGGGGGGTAATATAGTCTTTCTAACCAAAATATAATATGTATCATTTCCTTTTCTAGGCAATCCTCCAAAAAATGGGAGGATAACTTTGGTCCAAAATTTCCCTCCTCTTTCCTATGTAAACCCTTTCTTTTCCTTTTTATAAAAACTTGAGAACACAAGATTATGTATATTTCTTAGCATTTTCTTTCTTTTCTCCTCAAAAACAAACTCGAGAACGCAGCGTTAATGTGCCTATAGATGGTACTCATTAGAATAAATAACAAGCATGATTCGAGAAAAAAAGTAGGTACGTGATTGTTTTTGTCATGAAAGTCATGCCTAACTCCAAAGAAGGAAAATGGTTATCATTTATATATCTAACTGTCTACTCATTTGTTGTTTTAGGATTAGTGTGATGCCTTCATATTGGTCGTGTGGTTTGGTTCACCTGGAACACATCCTCAGGAGAAATATGAAGATTTGATATGAAGTCTTAAAGTTTTTATTTAACCAGAAAAATATTTTTAGTAAATTTTCCTCTTAATTTTAGAGAATAGTGGACGAAACATTTGTCTTAAAAAAATGGTGTCAATTTTTGTTTTATATGAAGGGTATGTTTCGCACCAAAGATTATGAGATATTGTGATTATTTTTTAAGAAAATAAGTTATTTAAAATATAAGCTTCGTTTGACAAATGAACTTATATGAGATTATAAAAAAATATAATCTTCCATAATCTTTTTAAATCAAATTTCACTTCATGTAGCTTATAATAATATTCTCTTTTCATAATCTCCATCTTTATCTTCAGCTCCATCTCCATCCCCATTTCCAGTTCCGGGTATAGCAACGATTACTTTTGCCAAATATACTCGAAATCTTAACTTTTTTGTTATATCTGTATATATAGCTTCTTCGACAAGCACTCTAAATTTGAAAATTCATATGATATCTTTTTTTGTTTTTGTTTTTGTTTTTAACTATAAATTATTCTTATCAAAGATCTCAAAGGGTGCGTTTTAGTTGAGTTTTTTTAAAACCATTTTGTGATCTTTATCTAATTTTGAAACTTTAAAGTTTACTGGAGAGTTATTTTACATATCATATTTTTCTTAAATACCATGGGACTCATACCCATCATTCATTTAAAAAAAATCAATTGATGTGATTAAAAACATGTTAACATTTCACCTAGTTTATAAAATTTAAATATCTCATAAACCGTTAATCGTTAGACAAAACAAATTATACCGTCACAATCAGCATTTAATTATCCTTCTATAGACAGCTACTTTGATATACTTTCGACAAACATTTAATTTCGTTTTTTTGCACTTTTTTTTTCATTTTTTCACGTTTTTCCCCCTTTTTCCCTTTGTTGAAAATTGCATGAAGAAATCACATGTGATTAAACACTAATTTGAATATACTAATAAAATCACATGTGATATTGTGTAGGTTATAATTTTTTATAAATTCAGTAATTATATGAATTTAACATCGTTAGTCCGCAATGGTTTAAACCGGACCTTGATAAGCATGGCAACAGCCATGTAACCGAGTAAGTATTACTTGGAATGTTCCTAGTAACTAGTTTGGTTTAATTGTATAACAACAACAACGATACCCAATCTCGCCAGGGTATGGGAAGGTGAAATGTAGGCAGATCATACCCGTACCCTTAGGAAATCCCACGGGTAAAGAGACTGCTTTCGGGTAGACTTCCGGCTACGAAAAGGAAAAAGAAAGCCATGGAATGTTTGTTAATCAATGCCGCTTTCGTTTAAAAGCAACACAATCAACACACTAGTTAATTGATCTTTGGCACTTCGTTTGTTAATCAATGCTGCTTTCGTTTGTAATTTGTCGACTGTTGGCTTTGTATTAGTTAACCAACTTCTTTTCTTCATAGAAATGAATAGCACGTAATAAAATTCAATAACCACTTGTTAATATGGCTGATGTCCTAACAAATGTCAGGGTTGCAGAATATAAGGGTTAGTACCCTTTTCTTAACAAAATTTATGTTCCGGCACTGTTTTAGCTCTTAGAAGTTTGTCGCTTTTTTATCTCGTCATTCCTGTTCAAAATGATACTTTAACTCCTGTAATCATTTCACAGTTTTGTATTACTTGAATTGATATTTTTTGGAAGAATGAATTTAGCGTGGGTGATAGAGTACTCCATGAAGGATCCGTATCTAATTACATCGTCACTTAGTGATTATCATGGAGCTTAGCATCGATAATCAAAGTGGATGGTACATTGGTACTCATTAGAATAAAACACAAGCATGAATCGAGAGAAAAGGCAAGCTAACTCTCATCCCACATAGACAAAAAAAAAAGGAAAATGACTATCCTGTTACTTTCACTATATCAGCATGCGAAACTCATAATGTAAATGTGACGGTTTTACTGAGTTTTGGTTTGTCTGAGGGAAACTCTGTTACCGCAAAAGAAATGTGGAGTACAATGGCACAGGTAAACAAATATCTCATGAACAGTTAATCGTTAGACAAAACAAATTATACCGTCACAATCAGCATTTAATTATCTTTCTATAGACGGGCACTTTGATATACTTTCGACAAACTTATTTTTCCTTTTTTCACGTTTTTTTTCCGTTTTTTCCGTTGTTGAAACTTGCATGAAGAAATCACATGTGATTAAACAATAATTTGAATCTTCTATATAGTAAAGGAAAATGTCAAGTATGATATTCATATTTCAAAAAAATCAAATCATACTAAATTTAGTAATATTTTTTTTAATTAGAATTTCTTTTTAAGGTTTTTTAAATTATTTTTAATTAGAAAAGTCAAAATATTTCCAAAATTGGCAAAAAAAATCACCCCACGTTTTTATATAGTGAAAAAAAGAGAATTAAACATAAAAGTATAAGTATAAAAAATATAGAAAAAAACTTAGAAAAGATGGGAGTAATTTTACAAAGATTAGGGTCTAATGAAATTAAAAAAAAATTTATTATCAAAGCTAAGAAGAACAATGACGTGATAATAACTATGTACGATATAATTCTATGCAATTTAAATCAAACCCCACAAACAAATTATTAATAAGTAATCAAAATTTTATGTTAAAACTTTATGCGTGCACGGGGTATTAAAACTAGTATACTAATAAAATCACATCACATTTGATTTTATTAGAATATTCAAACTAATGTTTAATCATATGTGATTTCTCATGCAAGTTTCAACAACGAAGAAAAAAAGACGAAAAATGTAAAGAAAAACGAAAAAAACGTAAAAAAATAAATAAAAATTTATCGAAAGTATATCAAAGTGCAAATCTATAGAAAGATAATTAAATGCTCTTCATGATGGCATATTTTTTTCGCTTAACGATTAACAGTTTATGAGATATTAATGTTTTATGAGATATTAATGTTAGAAAAAAAGGGATGAAAATGAGTTTTGGGTTTAATCTCGTCCATTAGATCAAAATGGAGATGAAGGGTGATGATTAATCCCTTATCTATATAAAGTTTGATATCCAAAATTTAAATCAAAATTTAAACCAATAAATCTTTAACAAGGTTGTACAAAAGAAAGCTCTTAAGACTTTTGCAATAGACTTGCTCTGAGGTTGTAAAAACCTTATCAAGTTCATACCCCCAAGACTAGAGTACGTACTAAAATGAAAAAATGATGATGAAATGCTCAAAAATTATCTCCAATAGTTATGTTATTAGAATTTTTCGAACAAGTAGGTTTCGAGTATTTTAAAATCGATTATATTATACTAAGCCTCAATCGTCATATTAAAATGATGTTTGCTCTCTTGGGTACCCTTAGTAGACTAAGTAGTCATAGTACTTAATCATCATCATTAGCAATGGTTCCAATCAAGACCTTGATAGCGAATGACAACTATTTAACTAAGCAAGTAGTAATGTACGTGCTAGGTTGACTAATCTATACCATAATTTACCTAATTCTGGGTACATCAAGTTTGGTGGTTAATAATCTAAAGCACATTTTATAGAAACGAGTAATGCGTAAAAAAACCTAATAACCATTCAATTTCGTCAGACATGTACCTTTTTCTGGAATGTTTTGTAGTGATTTCAAGTTCTATATTTACTCTAGTCGATATTGTTTCGAAGACTGAATCCAATGTCGTAGTGAATTTAGAAGAGAACTGATCTCTAATGTGCATATGGATGGTACTTATTAGAATAAAATACAGCCATGACAAGAGAGAAAAGCTAGGCATTTCTTTGTTCTTGTCATGAAAAGTGAAAACCATGCTAACTCCCATCACATAGACAAAAAATGGAAAATGGTTATCATTTATATATCCAACAATTTACCTGTTTGTTGCATTAGAATTAGTTTCATGCTTTCATGTTTCTTGCGCACGGTGGTTTCAACGGAAATTTTTTGATATGAAGTCTAAAATTTTTTATGCAAACTACAAAATATTTTTACAAACAATTTCTCTTAATTTAATTTGTTTCTGTCAACTACAAAATATTTTTACTAACAATTTCTCTTAGTTTACAAAATTCTGGACAAAACATTTTCCTACAAAAATGTGTCAAATTGTTATAAATCAGTTCCCAAGCAACACAAATGTATCTATTATTGGTTGCCATATTTGTCAACTTTAGACTAACACTACAAGAAAAACTAGAACGGGCGACGAAGTTTTTCCGGGCGACACTCGCTAAACGACAAATATCCGTCAGACGTGACACCAATTCTGATAGAATTTTTAGTCAAATATTGAGGATGGTTTCCCGGGCGACACCCTTGGTTTAAATTTGACCAAAAAAATCAAAGAAAATCCTGGCGGCAATTTTTCCCGCTCCCTTTTCCCGGGCGACATGTCGCCCGGGATAATGTTTCCACAATGTTTAAACGTTGTGATTAGTGTTAATTAACGTGTGTTAGTGTATCTCGGGCGACATGTCGCCCGGGAAAAGTTTTATTAAAATTTTAGAAATAAAAAATCAACGAAACTCCTGGCAGCAATTTTTTCCGCTCACGTTTCCAGGGGCGACATGTCGCCCAGGACATGTCGCCCGGGATGATATATTTTATTAAAAAATTTAATTCTGCTTTTAAATCATTATTATTTTATAAAATATATTTTATAATTATATATTTTATAAATAATAATTTATAAAGATACTTATAAAATATATAATTATTATTTAAAATATATAAATGCTAAAAAAAACATTTCGGTTTCTTGTTTGGTTTTAAAATATGCGTTTAATATTTTCGACTTGTTTTTACGTGGTTTTAAACTATTTATATTTTGATATGGTTTAGCTTATATAAAAACACTACGTTTTCTAGGTTCATTTCGGTCCGATATGCCGTATACTCTAACAAAAAATATAGTGTGTATTTTGTATGCCGATATGCCGTATTTTCTAGGTTCGTTTCTAGGTTTGGTTTTCTCGGTTCGGTCAGGATATGCACTACCCTTTTATAGTTTTGAACATGATATACCATATACTTTTTTAAGATGCACAAAAACAAACATTCATTTTGTTAAATATTATACATATCACTTGTAGTAACGCAAACGACTTACAAACAGACACTTAAACATATTAGAACGATAATCATACGAGACTTACAAACCGACGTTTAAAGCATACGAATTACATTCCAAATGACAAACTACTCAAATCAAGTTTTCTCATGTTATTGTAAACTTCGTGAAATAGTGCGGCTGGATTAACTGTGTGTTGTTTCGGATGCATATACATATCCACCGTTGCCTCGGATACCGTTATCTTATCAAGCTAGTGCTTGCAGTTTGAGCATTGTGCATTTCTTGAAGTTCCCGGAGAATAGCTTTGAGGTGTTGAAGCTCCTGGAGAATAGCGTGGAGGTGTTGAAGATCCTGGAGAATAAATTAGAGTCGATGAGGATCCTATAGAATAAATTGGAGTCGTTGAATTTCCAGGAGAACCAACCAATAGACGGGCTCGTTCCTTTTTCCAAATTTTTTTTTACATCCGAAAGTGTTTTCGCGAGGCTGTTAAAGAGTAAAGATAAAAGGTTTTAACAACTAACCACATTATTTATATATTACACAAAAAAATCATGTGATTGTTCACCTTTGATCGTGGACATGCATAGTATAGTTTACCACGGATTTTAGGTTTATACGATTCTCGCAGAAGTACATCTCCGGCTCCACAAGGACACGCAAAAGCTTCATATGGCACCATCTTCACCATAATAACAGTGTGATATGTTTGTGGTTGTGATGGTAAGAATGTGTGTGATCTGTTGGTGATTATGAGGATAATATCTGCTTTTATGGTAAAAAAAACAATTTTTTGGAGGGAGTATTTGGCGAGAGTATTTGGAGGGATTTTTTGGCTGGAATATTTGGTGGGAGTTTTTGGCGGGAGTATAGGGCTACATGAGGAATTGGTCTGTTTAACATCTAATGTACAACGATACCATATCGACTCATCCGTTAAACATCTAATGTACAACGATAGCATATCGACTCGTCCGTTGAACATCTAATGTACAACGATAGCATATCGACTCCTCCGTTGAACATCTAATGTACAACCATAACACATCGACTCCTCCATTGAACATCTAATGTACAACGATACCATATCGACTCATCCGTTGAACATCTAATGTACAACGATAGCATATCGACTCGTCCAGTGAACATCTAATGTACAACGATAACATATCGACTCGTCCGTTGAACATCTAATGTACAACGATACCATATCGACTCGTCCATTTAACATCTAATGCACAACGATACCATATCGACTCCTCCGATGAACATCTAATGTATAACCATAACACATCGACTCCTCCATTGAACATCTAATGTACAACCATAACACATCGACTCCTCCGTTGAACATTTAATGTACAACAATACCATATCGACTCGTTTGTTAAACATCTAATGTACAACGATACCATATCGACTCATCCGTTAAATGTTTTATAAAATTAATTATAAAATTATAAAAAAAATAATTATATACGAACCGAGAAACCAAACCGACTCGGCCGAAATGAACCGCTTATATATTTTATAAAAAATAATTGTAAATAATAATTACATATTTTATAAAAACTATTTTAAATAATTATTATATATTTTATAAGTATCTTTATTGGTTTAGATGAGTTTGTTAATAAGCCTGTAGCTGAGAACTGTATAGTTATGTCTAGTGAAGAAGAGCCTAAGGTAGTTAGGAAGTGTGATGATGATCCAAAAATTAAAGAATGGGTGTTAGATGATGAGGAAGAGAATGTGTCTCAGCCAAAAATTATAAAGAAAACAGTTAGGCCTAGTATTGTTAAGAAAGAGTTTGTCAAATCTAAACAACAAGAAAAAACTATTAGGAAAACTGTTAAACAAGTTGAGCAACATAGGCAAAACACTTACGGTCCAAAAGGAAATCAAAGAAATTGGAACAATATGATGTCTCAAAAACTAAAAAGCAATTTTGAGATGTTTAATAAGGCCTGTTATGTGTGTGGAAGCTTTTATCATTTGCAGGTTGATTGCAATTACCATCAAAAACAGTTTCAAAATCAAAGGATGGTAAAACTTATTTGGAACAATGCTCAAAGGGTGAATCATCAAAACTTTGCTAAAAAGACTCACCCCTGTGCTAAAAATAACATGATTCCATGAGCAATATTAATGAAGTATGTCTTAGTATCAATTAATACTACTAGACAAAATATTTCTAAAATAGCAGTATTGGTTAATACTGCTAGACAAGTTAATATTGCTCACTCAAAATTAACAGTGAGTGCTGCTAGACCAATGTCATATCTTTCTAAAATAGCACATTCAACTGTTAAGAGGCCCATTCATGAGAACACAACATTTAAAAATAGTAATATTAATCAAAGGGTTAATACTGTGAGGGGTAAAAAATTTAATAATGCTAGGCCAAAAGCAGTAGTTAATGCTGTTAATAAAAATAAAAGACCTTGACAACAAATGACAACTATCTATCAGTATGAGCAAGTAGTAATGTACCTGCAAGCTTTGGCTAATCTATACCATAATTTACCTGATTATTAGTACATTAGGTTTAGTGTGGTTTAGAATCCAAAAGCACATTTTATAGAAACGAGTAATGTGTAAAAGGACATAATAACCATTCAATTTTGTTTGACATGTACCTTTTTCTTGACAAAGTTTTGTAGTGATTTCACGTTATATATTTACTCTGTTCGATATTCCCATCCCACATAGACAAAAGAAGGAAAACGGTTATCATTTATATAACCACTGTCTCCTCACTTGTTATCTTAGGATTAGTGTCAAGCTTTCGTATAGGTTGTATTGCTCGGTACTAAGAACCGGTACATACTCCCGTCCGGAAATTTGATATGAAGTCATGATATTTTTAAACGCTTTTCACTGGTGTGGAATATTTTTTATATGAAGTCTTAACTTTTTTAGTGTAACTTTAAAAATCTTCTTCGACAGGCACCATTAAAAGATCCTCTAACCAAGGATCAAAGATGTGGTATCATTCCACATTTCCACAATTTCATTCCTATTTTTAATCACTGATTGATTCTGTCACACCATAAGTAGCAACAATTTCACCCAAGATGGTAAACATTTTGAGCATTGGTTGACTTTTGTAAATGCCAACATATAAGATCGCGGCAACCTGTAAGTTCCAGTAAGGTTGAGCTAATACACATGGTTCCAGCCACATTTTTAATGTCACCTCGATACGTTTGAGAACTCTTCATAAAGCAGGTTGCTCAAGTACTTATTATGTTGCGCCTTCTACAATCATTTTTGTAAAAATTTAGTGTACATTGTAATTCTTCTGCCATGCTAGAGATGGCACTCATTGTCTTGATGTAGGTATGAAAAAGTTTCAGATTAGTGCCAAAACTTTCTATGGGAATCAGATCAGAACCAGCATTTCTAGAATTAAAATTACACGAGCATATGGAATTCGATCATTTTGTCCATTTCTTTTGTAATAATCAACAATGAACAAGCACTTAATTCCTATTTAGCACTCTCAACAACAACTTCAAGAAACAACTCACAATCCAGTTTTGCACAATCTCGAGACACATTGATTCCAACGTTACTGTTAACATTGCATAAACCATTCTAAAACATGTTATCAGTGAATATATTAGACACTAGTCGAAATTGCCTTCTTGGATCTCTTGCATCAGGCCTGTTTGAACCATGCAAGATTCTCCACCAATGTGTATTTCTACAAGGTTATCTCCATCAAAGTACCATGTCATCTTAGTGCTTTCAAATTTTGTTACCCCTTACAGATAAACGATCTTTAGTGTGCATATGGATGGTACTCATTAGAATAAAATAGAACCATGACTCAAGATACTCTTTGTTAGATACTCTTTGAATAGTAAAGCCTTTAGAGTATTCAATAGTAGAACAAGGATAGTGAAAAAAAATTTCCATATTAGATTTATTGAGAGTACACCTAATGTTGTAGGTAATGAACCAAATTAGCTATTTGATATTGATTCACTAACAAAAATAATAAATTATGAGCCAACTGTTGCATGTATACAGTCTAATGGTTTTGCAGGTACAAAAGCAAGTGATAATGCAGGTCAAGCTAGAAGGAGACAAAACTTGTCAAAGATTACATTTTACTACCATTATGGACTGCTGATCCACCATTTTCCCAAGATCCAAAGAGTTCTTATGATGATGGATCCAAACCTTCAAGTGATGATGGAAAGAAGGTTGATGAAGATCCAAGAAAAGATAGTGAATGTAAAGATCAAGAGAAGGAAGATAATGTTAACAGCACTAACAATGTTAATACTGTTAGTTCAACTGTTAATGCTGCTGGCACAAATAAGGATAATGTTGTTGGTGGAAAAACAAGCATTGAACTTTCATTTGATCCAGATATGCCTGCTTTGGAAGATGATAGCATATTTTATTTCTCAAGAGATGATGAAGATAATGGTGCAATGGCTGACATGAACAATTTGGATACTACAATCCAAGTCAGTCCTAATCCAATTACAAGAATTCATAAAGATCATCTTCATGATCAAGTGATTGGAGATTTGCAATCAGCTACACAAGCAAGAAAGATGTCAAAAAATTTGAAGGAACATGGGTTTGTTAGTACTATTCAACAAAAAACAAACCATAAAGACCTTCAAAACTGCTTGTTTGCTTGTTTTTTTATCATAGGAAGAACCCAAAAAGGTAATTCATGCATTGAAGGTTCCAAGCTGGATAAAGGCTATACAGGAACAGCTTCAACAATTCAAGTTACAAGAAGTTTGAACTTTAGTAGATTTACCAAATGGAAAAGGGCTATAGGCTCTAAATGGATTTTCAAGAATAAAAAGGATGAAAGGGGAATTATGATAAGAAATAAAGCAAGATTGGTTGCTCACGGGTACACACAAGAAGAAGGGATTGACTATGATGAAGTCTTTGTCCCTGTTGCAAGAATTGAAGCAATTAGACTATTTTTAGCTTATGCTTCATTTAAAGATTTTGTGGTGTATCAGATGGATGTAAAAAGTGTTTTTCTCTATGGGAAAATTGAAAAAGAGGTGTATGTATGTCAACCACTAGGATTTGAAGATCCAAACTTTTCTGATAGAGTATACAAGGTTGAAAAAGCACTGTATGGACTACATCAAGCTCCTAGAGCTTGGTATGAAACCTTGTCAACATATCTGTTGGACAATGGGTTTCTAAGAGGGAAATTTGACAAGACCTTATTCATCAAAAGGCACAAAGGTGATATTTTGTTGGTCCAAGTTTATGTGAATGATATCATTTTTAGTCCAACAAAGAAGGAGCTATGCATTGTATTTGAGAAGTTGATGCATGAGAAATTTCAGATGAGTTCTATAGGAGAACTTACATTCTTCTTGGGATTGCAAGTGAAGCAGAAGAAGGATGGCATATTTATTAGTCAAGATAAATATGTTGCTGAAATTTTAAAGAAATTTGGGTTTACATAAGTCAAGACTGCAAGCACACCAATGGAAACTCAAAAGCCATTACTCAAAGATGAAGATGGTGAAGAAGTGGATCTTCATATGTATAGGTCAATTATTGGTTCATTGATGTATCTTACATCTTTAAGACCTGACATCATGTTTGCAGTGTGTGCCTGTGATAGATACCAAGTCAATCCAAAGGTTTCACATCTTCAGAATCAATTACTTGACTATAGGTACAATTTTATGCATACCAAGATCTTTATTGACAATAACAGTACTATTTGCATAATTAAAAATCCTATTTTTCATTCAAAAACATAGCATATAGAGACTAGACATCATTTTATTAGAGATTGCAATGAAAACAAATTGATTTAAATGGTCAAAATCCATACTGACAAGAATGTTACAGATTTGCTTACAAAAACTTTTGATGTAAGTAGATTTCAATATTTGATTGTTAGTATTGGAATGCTAAATTTTAAAGTCTTTTATCTCTTTATATTTTGTAGAGTTTTGTATGAATTAGTATTCATGTCATTAAAAGTTTTTGCTGTTAAGTATAATTAGTATTGCTAGTTATACTTAATACTGCCAAGTTTCTACTGTTAGTTATACTTAATACTGTTAGGTATAATTAATATTGTGATAATTGTGAAAATTGTTATGGCTTGGGTTTTCTTGATTTTTAGACTAACATTTTGCAGAAAAAGCAAAGAAAAGTGTTAGATCGATGATAGGAATGCTGTTTGGAATGGAATTAAAGTTAATGTTGGTGACTCAAAGTTAATGCTGCTAGGCATAACTTACCTCAAATTTAATGCTGCTAGGCATAACTTACTACTGCTGGGTTACTACTTCTGGGTTGTTGAGGGTATTTTTTATAAATACTTCGATTAAGGGTTTCAATCAATCATTTAATCGATTTCACTCTTTCAAATACTCTCCAATCACAAACCCTAACTCAAGTTTATCATCCATTATCAAAACCCAACACAAATGACGACTCTAAAGTTTGCTGATACTCACAATATGGTCGCATTTTTGTCTAAACCCACAGAGAGTGATGGGTTTGTACAAATTGTGGATTTTTTGAATGCACACCCTATAAGGTATGCATTAACGATTAATCTTACTATATATACTTTTTGCATTGAACAGTTCTGGTCTACTGTCAAGGTCAAAACTATCAATGGGGAAACACAGTTACATGCCCTAGTAGATGACAAGAAGATAATCATCACTGAATCATCTGTTAGCAGATGAGAAAGGTATTGATTGTTTACCAAGTTCTACCATTTTTGAACAATTGACATTGATGGGGTATGAGAAAATTTCACAAAAACTCACCTTTTATAAACCATTCTTTTTCCCACAATGGAAATTTCTAATTCATACTATTTTGCAGTGTCTAAGTCCAAAGACTACTGCATGGAATGCGTTTAGTAGTACTATGGCATCTGATATTATCTGCTTAGCTACCAACCAAAAATTTAACTTTTCAAAATTCCTTTTTGATAGTATGATTAGAAACTTGGATAATGTGTCTGGTAAATTTTTAATGTATCCAAGGTTTGTACAAATCTTTTTGGACTAACAACTTGAGGGGATGCCAACTCATAAGAGAATTTATATTTCACCCTCTCACACTAAAAAGATTTTTAGAAATATGAGAAGAATATGCAAAGGTTTTTCTCGTAGAGTAACACCTTTATTTTTAACAATGGTGGTACAAAATCAATCACAAATGGGTAAAGGTTTAACAATTTCAACTGATCCCCAACACACACCCACTTTTATTCAACCATCTCCTCAACCTCAAAAGACATAAAAACCTAGGAAGCCTAAGAGAAAGGACACTCAAGTACCTCAGCCTAGTGATCCTACTGAATGTGTTGTAGATGAGGCTGTCCATAAGGAGCTATGTGATATTTTGGTGAGGGCTGCCAATACTGCTTCTAGCTTAGAAGCAGAGCAGGACAATGGTAACATAGATAAGACCCAATCCAAGGCAACACCTAATGAATTTAGTTCCCAAAGAACTAATTCAGGTGGTGGTCCCAGTTGCCAAGAAACCATGGAGGATACTATTGCTCAAACTAGGTTTGAGAATATATCTAAACATTCCAATGATTCATAGCTCGCAAGAGGTAACACACTTCAAAGTGATAAGGATAGACTTAAACTTGATGAATTAATGGCATTATGTATCACTTTACAAACAAGGGTTCTTGATTTAGAGCAGACAAAGATCACTCAACATAATGAGATTGTTAGTTTGAAAAGGAGGGTAAAAAACTTGAAAGGAAAAAATAAGTCAAGAAATTATAGGCTAAAGAGACTATACAAAGTTGGTTTGACTGCTAGGGTAGAATCCTCTAGTAATGAATAAAGTTTGGGTGAGGATGTATTCAAACAGGGGAGGATTAATGTTATTGATGCAGATGTAGAAATTACCCTGGTTAATGATGTGAATGTTTCTGCTGGTGAAAAGGTGTTTGTTGCAGACCAAGAGGCTACTAATGAAATAGAAGTTGTTGAAGAAGCAGTTGAAGTTATTAACATTGCTAAGCTGATTATTGATGCTGCTTAAGTTAGTGCTGCTGGTGGTATAGTTAGTGCTGCTAGTGCTGCAACAATTGTTAGTGCTGCTACAACAACTGCTGCTACAAATGTTGATGATATTACTTTGGCTCAAGCACTTAAAGAATTAAAAACTACAAAACCTAAGATGACAAGGGTTGTTATACAAGAGCCTGTTGAGTCTACAACAGCAGTATCTTTACAACTATCTTTACAACAATCACGGGACAAAGGTAAAGGGATATAGATAGAACCTGTGCAGCCTTTGAAAAAGAAAGATCTAATTCGGCTTGATGAAGAAACTGCTTTAAAGTTACAAGCTAAATTTGATGAAGAAGAAACACTTGCAAGAGAGAAAACTGAAAAAAAAGAAGCGAATATTACCTTGATTGAAACATGAGATGATATACTGGCAAAGATTGAAGTTGATCATCAATTGGCTGAAAGAATGCAAGCACAAGAACAAGAAGAGTTATCTATGGAAGAAAAGGCTACATTATTTCAACAACTCTTAGAGAAAAGAAGAAAGCATTTTACAGCTAAAAGAGCATAATAGAAAAGAAACAAACCACCAATAAAAGCTAAACAGAGAAAGATAATATGTACTTACCTAAAGAACATAGAAGGATACAAGCTTAAAGATCTGAAGTTGAAAGAGTTTGATTCTATTCAAGAGATGTTTGACAAAGTATTCAAAAGGGTAAGAGTTGGTGAAGGGCAAAAAAAAGAGAGCATGAACAGAGTTGGTACAAAAAAATCCAAAGAAGCAAAATGTGGAAGATGACAAAGAAACATTAGAGCTTAAACAGTTAATGGAAATAATTCCAGATGAAGAAGAAGTAGCAATTGATGCTATACCTTTAGCTGTTAAGTCTCCAAGTATTGTTGGCTGGAAGATTCATAAAGAAGGAAGAAAAAGCTATTATCAAATAATGACAACTGATGGAAAGTCTCAAACATACTTGATCTTTAGTCACATGCTTAAAAGCTTTGACAGAGAAGATTTGAAAGATTTGTACAAGTTGGTAAAAGCTAAATATAAGTCAACAAGACTAGTGGAAGACTTGGATTTGATATTATGGGGTGATTTGAAAACAATATTTGAACCACATATAGAAGATAAAATATAAAGGAATCAACAAGATTACAAAGTGTTGAGTTGAAAGCTGTATGACTCCTGTGGAGTACATTCCTTAAGGATGCAACATATGCAGATTTACATGTTAGTAGAGAAGAAGTATCCCCTTGCACCATCTACACTTTTAAGGATGTTAGAAAAGAAGCTTATGATTGACTATGAAAGTAAAATGGCTTATCAGGTTTTTAAATTAATCGTAAAACAACTTAAGAAGTAAAGAAGTGTTTGGAAGCATCCTCTTGGTGTTGATGAAGCTTTAAATGAAGAAACTTGATGATTTTGAAGAAGAATATCAAGTTTAGGGGAGGATTGTAGGGATTAAAAGTCTTCTTGATGTTGTTTGTTATTGTCGCTTATGTTTGAGTTAATACTGCTCAGCTGGATTTAGTGCTGCTCATGAACTTCAAAGAAAATATGCTAAGTGTTTACTACTGCTAGTATAAAGTTACTACTGCTAGTGAATATTAGTACTGCTAGTGAAAATATGCTAAGTAGTTACTACTGCTGGTACAAAGTTACTACTGCTAGTACATAGTTTGTACTGCTCAAGGTAAAGACTGCTCAAAGATAAGTTAATACTGCTAAGGTTAATAAGTTAGTACTGTTTGTTGTTAGTACTGCTTATATGATATGTATTAAGTTATTTGTTTATAGAAAAGATTATGAATATTTAGAAAAGTATTGCAAGCTGACTAGGAATCCTTGGTGTATAAAAGGAGGTCCTAGGGCATAGAGTTTGATAGGTCTTTTACATATCTTTTATCAATCTGTTAGCTTCAAGGTCTTTGTAACCCTAATACTTTGAGAGTATTCGTATTATTATCATTAATAGTATTGGAGCTTATTTGTTGAATTGTATGTTTATTGAATCACTGTTTCATTGATAATTCTTCTTAATATTAAAGATTAGATTCTGCATAATCTTTAATACTTTCAAACACAGTTTTTAACTATTGTTGTGTTAGATTTATCTAATATAACTAAATCTTAAACAAGCTTAAGGAATTCTATCTATTGAAGTGGGATCAACAAAGTATATTTAAGAATAAATGTATTTTAAGTGTTTAACGTGTGTGCCCCCAATAGGCTCACGCATCTTTAATCGTATAACACGCGGATCCAACTATCACATTCCAACAGATGTCTAGATCTAAATAACTTAACACTAGTGACTTAATATATTTCATTGAAAAAGAGCATAAGTTGCAACTATGCATCTATTTAATACTTGTGCCTTGATCATAAGCTAAAGTGATAAAGAGCATAATAGCAGGAAACATATTTATAAGATCTTATTATACTATATATTGGCCAAACATGACACCTTCCAATCATGCCAAAATTCTAAAGTCATGCCCTGGTTTAGTTAATAAAATAACAATGTGACGATGATTGGTGGTGGTGGTAGCGGCTGATGGACTTGAAATGTAAGACTTAACGGATGGTTGTTAAATATTTAATGAAAATACTTAAATTGACAAACAATTAAGTTTGATGCCTTTTTATGCAAGAAAAAAAGTGTGATACCTTGACTGAAAATGACACTTAAGTTGAGTACCCTTTTGTGCCATTTTCACCTTTAAAATACAATATATTTTAAAAACTTGAGTAACAAGTCTCCTGATACCAATTGTGGAAACTATAAGGGGGGTTGAATAATTTACCGGTTAATTTACGTTTTAAAATTTTGCTTCTAAAATTGTTAAATTCGAGTACATGTCCAATCAGTCAACAATATGAACAAAGAATATATATAACTACTCACAATCACAGTACAAACAATAAATAAGAAATGTAAACATTATAAGAGAAATAAAGGATAGAACAATTAAACCACAAGACTAAGATTTATAGTGGTTCAGCTACGAAGCTCTTCTTCGATCTACTCCACTCTCCGAGTATCCGACTCGAGATTTCACTATGTCAACAAGTTCCCTTAAGCGGAGAAAACCGTTTACACGTCGCTTACTTTGTTTTCTGACACTAAGCTAAATGTCGAACCCTAATCTTAGCTAGAACCAATCTACAACTTCACCGATGTATTTTAAGGACTAAAATACTTACCAACACACGATCTATACTTTCGAATTTATACACAATCCGAAATTACACAAGCACACAAGATAAATAAAATAGTGGTTTGAATCTTAGAAGAAGATGGAGGAGGACAACTAATCTACAACACTTCGTTTTTTGGCGATACTACGGTGTTCTTCTCTTTCAACTGATCGAAGAGGAAGAAGATGAATGGATCAATTGAAACAAGATTAAACTTTGTAGTGATCAAAAGATTTAGGAGAGAAGAAGTTTTTAGAGAGAGAAGGAGATCTGTAAAATTTATGAAGAGGTGCGTTTATTAGTAGTTGAGTTTCTCTTTTTTAAACAATTTTGTGATCTTTATCTAATTTTTGATAAGTTTTTGTTTTTGACATCGAAACCAGCCCTTCACTATGCACGTCAATGAATTGGTCTTAATCTTGGCATAAAAAAAGCTCTCGGAATAGAAGTGCTCTGAGGTTGCACAAACCTTAGCAAGTTCATAGCCACCAAGACCAGGTACGTACTATAAAGAAAAAATGATATGAAATGCTTCAAAACTATTCTCTAATAGTTTGTATTAGAATTTTATGAATAAGTAGGTTTCGAGTATTTTAAATCGATTTTTTTGTACTAAGGCCTCAACCTCGTAAGTAAATGATGTTTGCTTATCTTGTTCTCTTGGGTACACATTAGATAGAATAAGTAGTTCATAGTGCTCAAGTGATTATATGAGTGTAGCATCATCATAATTAGCAATGCTGTCGATCAGACCTTGACAACAAATGACAACTATCTATCAGTATGTGCAATGTAGTCAACTTAGTATTATTAAATGAGGCTATGTGTGCGGTGTGTATAGAATATTGATTCGTTGTACAGTTTGTTGTCATAGGTTTATTAAGCATTGCTAATGTTATGAGTGATCGGTCATACACTATAAACACATTATCACAGATACAAACAAACTATGTACCACCTTCTTTACCCCCCACTCCCCCAAACACCCCCCACCCCCCCCCCCCCACATAACCAAAAGACCACCTCCCCCCGCACCCCCCCCCCCCCCCCCCCCACCGCCGCCCTCCCCCCCCCCCCCCTACCCCCCTCTCCGCCCCGCCCACCAATAATCCACCCCCCCCCCCCCCCCTCCCCCACCAAAATTTATAATAAATCTTTTTAGATATTTAAATTAAACATCATTATGACACTTGTACATGCAAGCTTTGGCTTAATCTATTACCATATCTTTACCTGATATTGGTCATTAGGTTTAGTGTTGGTTTGAATCCAAAAGAACATTTCCTATAGAAACGTGTAATGTGTAAAAAGGACATAATAAACATTCAATTTGGTTTTGACATGTACATTTTTCTTGACAAATTTTGTAGTGATTTTCACGGTATTTACTTTAATCTATTCGATACTTCCAATCCCACATAGACCAAAAGGAGGAAAACGGTTATCATTTATATAACCACTGTCTCCTCACTTGTTATTTTAGGATTAGTGTCAAGCTTTCGTATAGGTTGTATTGCTCGGTACTAAGAACCGGTACATACTCCCGTTCGGAAATTTGATATGAAGTCATGATATTTTTAAACGCTTTTCACTGTGTGGAATATTTTTTATATGAAGTCTTAACTTTTTCAGTTGTACTTTAATAAATCTTTTCGAACAAGCACCATTAAAAGATCCTCTAACCAAGGATCAAAGATGTGGTATCATTCCACATTTCCACAATTTCATTCCTATTTTTAATCACTGATTGATTTTGTCACACCATAAGTAGCAACAATTTCACCCAAGATGGTAAACATTTTGAGATTGGTTTGTCTTTTGTTAATTGCACCATATAAGATCGCCCGGCTACTGTACCGTTCCAGTAACTGGTTGAGTAATTACACATGGTTCCACAACCACATTGGTAATTCACTTCCGTTAAGTTTGAGAACTCTTCATAAAGAAGGTTGTCGAAGTACTTATTATGTTGGCAATTCTACATTCATTTTTGTAGAAAATTTAGTGTACATTGATAATTCTTCTGCCTTGACCGGGGGGGGGGTGGGTAGAGATGGCACTATTGTCTTGATGTAGGTATGCAAAAGGTCTTCAGATTTTAGTGCCGAAACTTTCTATGGGAATCAGATCAGAACCAGCATTTCTAGAATTAAAATTACACGAGCATATGGAATTCGATCATTTTGTCCATTTCTTTTGTAATAATCAACAATGAACAAGCACTTAATTCCTATTTAGCACTCTCAAATGGTAAAACAAGATTATCAACAACAACTTCAAGAAACAACTCACAATCCAGTTTTGCACAATCTTGAGACACATTGATCCCAACGTTACTGTTAACATTGCATAAACCATTCTAAAACATGTTATCAGTGAATATATTAGACACTAGTCGAAATTGCCTTCTTGGATCTCTTGCATCATGCCTGTTTGAACCATGCAAGATTCTCCACCAATGTGTATTTCTACAAGGTTATCTCTATTAAAGTACCATGTCATCTTAGTGCTTTCAAATTTTGTTACCCCTTACTGATAAACGATCTTTAGTGTGCATATGGATGGTACTCATTAGAATAAAATAGAACCATGACTCAAGATACTCTTTGAATAGTAAAGCCTTTAGAGTATTCAATAGTAGAACAAGGATAGTGAAAAAAATTTCCATATTAGATTTATTGAGAGTACACCTAATGTTGTAGGTAATGGACCAGATTAGCTATTTGATATTGATGCACTAACAAAAATAATAAGTTATGAGCCAACTGTTGCATGTATACAGTCTAATGGTTTTGCAGGTACCAAAGCAAGTGATAATGCAGGTCAAGCTAGAAG
The DNA here is from genome assembly GCA_026074375.1 of Tanacetum coccineum. NCBI lineage: Eukaryota > Viridiplantae > Streptophyta > Magnoliopsida > Asterales > Asteraceae > Tanacetum > Tanacetum coccineum. The sequence goes on along the minus strand of BQNB010010458.1, from coordinate 51,451 downwards.
GAGACAAAACTGACTGCTGATCCACCATTTTCCCAAGATCCAAAGAGTTCTTATGATGATGGATCCAAACCTTCAAGTGATGATGGAAAGAAGGTTGATGAAGATCCAAGAAAGATGGTGAATGTAAAGATGAAAGAGAAGAAAGATAATGTTAAAAGCTACTAACCTATGTAATTACTGATAGTTCACTGTTTATTTGTTCTGGCACATATAAGGTTAATTAATGTTGTTTGGTGGAATAAAAACAAGCATTTGAAACTTAATTTTGATCCAGATATCTGCCTGCTTTTTGGAGTATGATTAGCATATTTTATTTCTCTAGAGAGAGATGATGAAGATAATGGTCTTGCAATGGTGTCCTTGACACATTTAGATACTACAATCCAAGTCAGTCCTAATAACTCAAATACAACGAATTCATTAAGATCACTTCTGATCAAGTGATTGAAGATTTGCAATCAGCCACACAAACAGAATAGATGTCAAAAATTTGAAGGTACATTGGTTTCGTTTTGAGTTACTATTCAATAAAAAAAACAAACCATAAAGGAACCTTCAAAAACTGCTTGTTTGCTTGTTTTTTTATCTAGAAGAACCCAAAAAAGGTAATTACTTTGGGGGTGCCAAATCTGAAGGTTACAGATGGATAGGTAGGGCTATGCAGGAAGAGATTCTACAATTCAAGTCTACAAGAGAAGTTTATACTTTTGTAGATTTTACTAAATGGAAAATAGGGCTATAGGCTCTAAATGGTTTTTGTCAAGAATAAAAAGGATGAAAGGGGAATTATGATAAGAAATAAAGCAAGATTGGTTGCTCACGGGTACACACAAGAAGAAGGAATTGACTATGATGAAGTCTTTGTCCCTGTTGCAAGAATTGAAGCAATTAGACTATTTTTAGCTTATGCTTCATTTAAAGATTTTGTGGTGTATCAGATGGATGTAAAAAGTGTTTTTCTCTATGGGAAAATTGAAGAAGAGGTGTATGTATGTCAACCACCAGGATTTGAAGATCCAAACTTTTCTGATAGAGTATACAAGGTTGAAAAAGGCACTGTATGGACTACATTAAGCTCTGAGCCTTGGTAATGATAAAACCTTGTCAACATATCTGTTGGACAATGGGTTTCTAAGAGGGAAATTTGACAAGACCTTATTCATCAAAAGGCACAAAGGTGATATTTTGTTGGTCCAAGTTTATGTGAATGATATCATTTTTAGTCCAACAAAGAAGGAGCTATGCATTGTATTTGAGAAGTTGATGCATGAGAAATTTCAGATGAGTTCTATAGGAGAACTTACATTCTTCTTGGGATTGCAAGTGAAGCAGAAGAAGGATGGCATATTTATTAGTCAAGATAAATATGTTGCTGAAATTTTAAAGAAATTTGGGTTTACATAAGTAAAGACTGCAAGCACACCCAATGAAACTCAAAAGCCTGTACTCAAAGATGAAGATGGTTATAAAGAAGTGGATCTCTCATATGGATAGGTTCAATTATTGGTTCATTGATGGATCTTACATCTTTTAAGAAATGAAATATGTTTGCAGTGTGTGCCTGTGATAGATACCAAGTAAATCTAAAGGTTTCACATCTTCAGAATCAATTACTTGACTATAGGTATAATTTTATGCATACCAAGATCTTTATTGACAATAACAATACTATTTGCATAATTAAAAATTCTATTTTTCATTCAAAAACAAAGCATATAAAGACCAGACATCATTTTATTAGAGATTGCAATGAAAAAAAATTGATTTAAATGGTCAAAATCCATACTGACAAGAATGTTACAGATTTGCTCACAAAAACTTTTGATGTAAGTAGATTTCAATATTTGATTGCTAGTATTGGAATGCTAAATTTTAAAGTCTTTTATCTCTTTATATTTTGTAGAGTTTTGTATGAATTAGTATTCATGTCATTAAAAGTTTTTGCTGTTAAGTATAATTAGTACTGCTAGTTATACTTAATACTGCCAAGTTTATACTGTTAGTTATACTTAATACTGTTAGGTATAATTAATATTGTGATAATTGTGAAAATTGTTATGGCTTGGGTTTTCTTGATTTTTAGACTAACATTTTGCAGAAAAAGCAAAGAAAAGTGTTAGATCGATGATAGGAATGCTGTTTGGAATGGAATTAAAGTTAATGTTGGTGACTCAAAGTTAATGCTGCTAGGCATAACTTACCTCAAATTTAATGCTGCTAGGCATAACTTACTACTGCTGAGTTACTACTTCTGGGTTGTTGAGGGTATTTTTTATAAATACTTTGATTAAGGGTTTCAATCAATCATTTAATCGATTTCACTCTTTCAATAACTTCCAAATCAACAAACCCGAAACCTCAAGTTTTTATCATACATTATAAAAACCCAACTCAAATGTGAATCTAAAGTATGCTGATACTCAATTATGGCTCGAATTTTTTGTCTAAACACACCATTAGAGTGGTGGGGTTTCTACAAATTGGGGATTTTTTGAATGCACACCCTATAAGGTATGCATTAACGATTAATCTTACTATATATACTTTTTGCATTGAACAGTTCTGGTCTACTATCAAGGTCAAAACTATCAATGAGGAAACACAGTTACATGCCCTAGTAGATGACAAGAAGATAATCATCACTGAATCATCTGTTAGCAGATGATAAAGGTATTGATTGTTTACCAAGTTCTACCATTTTTGAACAATTGACATTGATGGGGTATGAGAAAATTTCACAAAAACTCACCTTTTATAAACCATTCTTTTTCCCATAATGGAAATTTCTAATTCATACTATTTTGCAGTGTCTAAGTCCAAAGACTACTGCATGGAATGCGTTTAGTAGTACTATGGCATTTGCCATTATCTGCTTAGCTACCAACCAAAAATTTAACTTTTCAAAATTCCTTTTTGATAGTATGATTAGAAACTTGGATATGTTGTCTGGTAATTTTTCTAATGTATCTCAAGGTTTTTTACTAAATCTTTTTGGACCAAACAACTTGCAGGGGATGCCAACTCATAAGGAGGTATTTATATTTCACCCTATCTACACTAAAAAGTTTTTAGAAATTTGGAGAAGGAATATGCAAAAGGTTTTTCTCGTAGAGTAACACCTTTATTTTTAACAACGGTGGTACAAAACCAATCACAAATGGGTGAAGGTTCTATAATTTCAACTGATCCCCAACACACACCCACTTTTATTCAACCATCTCCTCAACCTCAAAAGACACAAAAACCTAGGAAGCCTAAGAGAAATGACACTCAAGTACCTCAGCCTAGTAATCCTACTGAATGTGTTGCAGATGAGGCTGTCCATATGGAGTTAGGTGACATTTTGGTGAGGGCTGCCACTATTGCTTCTAGCTTAGAAGCAGAGCAAGACAATGGTAACATAAATAAGACCCAATCCAAGGCAACACCTAATGAATCTTAGTCCCAAAGAATAATTATGTGATTGACGGTCCCAGGTGCCAAGAAAACATGGAGGATACTATTGCTCAACTAGGTTTGAGAATGTATCTAAAACATTTTCCAGTGATTTATAGCTCGCTAGAGGTAACACACTTCAAAGTGATAAGGATAGACTTAAACTTGATGAATTGATGGCATTATGTATCACTTTACAAACAAGGGTTCTTGATTTAGAGCAGACAAAGATCACTCAACATAATGAGATTGTTAGTTTAAAAAGGAAGGTCAAAAACTTGAAAGGAAAAAATAGGTCAAGAACTCATAGGCTAAAGAGACTATACAAAGTTGGTTTGACTGCTAGGGTAGAATCCTCTGGTAATGAAGAAAGTTTGGGTGAGGATGTATCCAAACACGGGAGGATTGATGTTATTGATGCAGATGTAGAATTTACCCTGGTTAATGATGTGAATGTTTTTCTGGTGAAAAGGTGTTTGTTGCAGACCAAGAGGCTACTAATGAAATAGAAGTTGTTAAAGAAGCAGTTGAAGTTATTAACATTGCTAAGCTGATATTTGTTGCAGCTCAGTTAGTTGCTGCTGGTGATATAGTTAGTGCTGCTAGTGCTGCAATAACTGTTAGTGCTGCTACAACAACTGCTGCTACAAATGTTGATGATATTACTTTGGCTCAAGCACTTAAAGAATTAAAAACTACAAAACCTAAGATGATAAGGGTTGTTATACAAGAGCCTGTTGAATCTACAACAACAATATCTTCACAACTATCTTTACAACAATCACTGGACAAAGGTAAAGGGATATGGATAGAACCTGTGAAGCCTTTGAAAAAGAAAGATCTAATTAGGCTTGATGAAGAAACTGCTTTAAAGTTATAAGCTAAATTTGATGAAGAAGAAAGACTTGCAAGAGAGAAAACTAAAAAAAAGAAGAAGCGAATATTGCCTTAATTGAAACATGGGACGATATACTGGCAAAGATTGAAGCTGATCATCAATTGGCTGAAAGAATGCAAGCACAAGAACAAGAAGAGTTATATATGGAAGAAAAGGCTACATTATTGCAACAACTCTTAAAGAAAATAAGAAATCATTTTACAACTAAAAGAGCAAAATAGAAAAGCAATAAACCACCAATAAAAGCTAAACAGAGAAAGATAATATGTACTTACCTAAAGAACTTAGAAGGATACAAGCTCAAAGATTTGAAGTTGAAAGAGTTTGATTCTATTCAAGAGATGTTTGACAGAGCATTCAAAAGGGTAAGAGTTGGTGGAGGGCAAAGAAAAGAGAGCAGGAACAGAGTTGGTACAAAAAAAATCCAAAGAAGCAAAATGTGGAAGATGACAAAGAAACATTAGACCTTAAACAGTTAATGGAAATCATTCCAGAAGAAGAAGAAGTAGCAATTGATGCTATACCTTTAGCTGTTAAGTCTCCAAGTATTGTTGGCTGGATGCATTCCATAAAGAGGAAGAAAAGTATTATCAAATAATGAGAACTGATGGAAAGTCTCAAACATACTTGATCTTTAGTCACATGCTTAAAAGCTTTGACAGAGAAGATTTGAAAGATTTGTACAAGTTGGTAAAAGCTAAATATAAGTCAACAAGACCAGTGGAAGACTTGGATTTGATATTATGGGGTGATTTGAAAACAATGTTTGAACCACATATAGAAGATAAAATATAAAGGAATCAACAAGATTACAAAGTGTTGAGTTGAAAGCTGTATGAATCCTGTAGAGTACATTCCTTAAGGATGCAACATATGCAGATTTACATGTTGGTAGAGAAGAAGTATCCCCTTGCACCATCTACACTTTTAAGGATGTTGGAAAAGAAGCTTATGATTGACTATGAAAGTGAAATGGCTTATCAGGTTTTTAAATTAATCATAAAACAACTTACGAAGTAAAGAAGTGTTTGGAAGCATCCTCCTGGTGTTGATGAAGCTTTAAATGAAGAAACTTGATGATTTTGAAGAAGAATATCAAGTTTAGGGGAGGATTGTTGGGATTAAAAGTCTTCTTGATGTGGTTTGTTATTGCCGCTCATGTTTGAGTTAATACTGCTCAGCTGGATTTAGTGCTGCTCATGCACTTCAAAAAAAAATATGCTAAGTGTTTACTACTGCTAGTATAAAGTTACTACTGCTAGTGAATATTAGTACTGCTAGTAAAAATATGATAAGTAGTTACTACTGCTAGTACAAAGTTACTACTGCTAGTACATAGTTTGTACTGCTCAAGGTAAAGACTACTCAGAGATAAGTTAATACTGCTAAGGTTAATAAGTTAGTACTGTTTGTTGTTAGTATGCTTATATGATATGTATTAAGTTATTTGTTTATAGAAAAGATTATGAATATTTAGAAAAAGTATTGTAAGCTGACTAGGAATCCTTGGTGTATAAAAGGAGGTCCTAGGGCATAGAGTTTGATAGGTCTTTTACATATCTTTTTAGCTTCAAGGTCTTTGTAACCCTAATACTTTGAAAGTATTCATATTATTATCATTAATAGTATTGGAGCTTATTTGTTGAATTGTATGTTAAATTCGAGTACATGTCCAATCAGTCAACAATATGAACAAAGAATATATATAACTACTCACAATCACAGTACAAACAATAAATAAGAAATGTAAACATTATAAGAGAAATAAAGTACTAGACATTTAAACCACAAGACTAAGAGTTTATAAGTGGTTCAGCATACGAAAGCTCTATTCGATCTACTCCACTCTCCCGAGTATCGACTCGAGACTTTCACTATGTCAACAAGCTCACTTAAGCGGAGAAAACGTTTACACGGTCGCATACTTTGTTTTTCGCACTAAGCTAAAAATGTCGAACCCTATTCTTAGCTAGAACCAATCTACAACTTCACCGATGTATTTTAAGGACTAAAATACTTATCAACACACGATCTATACTTTCGAATTTATACACAATCCGAAATTACACAAGCACACATGATAAATAAAATAGTGGTTTGAATCTTAGAAGAAGATGGAGGAGGACAACTAATCTACAACACTTCGTTTTTTAGCGAATACAAGTGTTCTTCTCTTGCACTTGATAGAAGAAGGAAGAAGATGAGATTGGATCACTTGAAACAAGATTAAACTATGTTAGTGATCAAAAGATTTAGAGAGAGAAAGAAGTTTTTAGAGAGAGAAGGAGATCTGAAAATTTTGTGCAAAGAGGTGCGTTTAATTAGTAGTTGAGTTTTCTTTTTTAACCATTTTGTGATCTTTATCTAATTTTGAAAGTTTTAGTTTATAGACCTCGAACCAGCCATCACTATGATGACAATGACATTGGTCTTAATCTTTCAAAAAAAAAAAAGCTCTCGGAATAGACTTGCTCTGAGGTTGCACAAACCTTAGCAAGTTCATACCCCCAAGACCAGAGTACGTACTAAAACGAAAAAATGATGATGAAATGCTCAAAAACTATCTCTAATAGTTATGTTATTAGAATTTTATGAATAAGTAGGTTTTTTAGGTGTATTTTAAAATCGATTTTATTGTTACTAAGCCTCAATCCTGTATTAAATTGATGTTTGTTCTATTGTTCTCTTTGGGTACCCCTTAGTAGACTAAGTATTCATAGTGTACTCAAGCTGATTTATGAAGTATGCATCTTCATAATTAGCAATGTAGACCTTGACAACAAATGAACAACTATCTTATCAGCAATATGTGGCATAATGTAGTAATGTACCCTGCAAGCTTTGGCTAATCTATACCATAAGTTTACTTGGAGTTTGGTACATTAGGTTTAGTGTGGTTTAGAATCCAAAAGCACATTTTATAGAAACAGTAATGTGTGAAAGGACATAATAACCATTCAATTTTGTTTGACATGTACCTTTTTCTTGGCAAAGTTTTGTAGTGATTTCACGTTATATATTTACTCTGTTCGATATTCCCATCCCACATAGACAAAAGAAGGAAAACGGTTATCATTTATATAACCACTGTCTCCTCGATTGTTATCTTAGGATTAGTGTCAAGTTTTCGTATAGGTTGTAACGCTTGGTTCTAAGAACCGGTACATACTTCCGTACGGAAAATTTGATATGAAGTCATAATATTTTTAAACGCTTTTCACTAGTATTTTCTCTTAATTTTAGAAAATACTGGACAAAACATTTGTCTAAAAAAAAGGTGTGGAATATTTTTTATATGAAGTCTTAACTTTTTCAGTATAACTTTTAAATTTTTTCGAAAAAGCACCCATTAAAAAGTTCTCTAACCATGGATCAACAGATGTGGTATCATTCACATTTCCACAATTTCATTCTATTTTTAATCAATGATTGAATTACTGTCTCCACCATAAGAATAGCAACAATTTCACCAAGATGGTAAAATTTTGAGGATTTGGCTTGACTTTTGTAAATCTGCCACATATAAGATCGCCGGCACATGTATGTTCCAGTAAGGTTGAGGCTAATCACATGGTTCCAGCAATTTTAATGTCACCTCGATACGTTTGAGAACTCTTCATAAAGCAGGTTGCTCGAGTACTTATTATGTTGCGCCTTCTACAATCATTTTTGTAAAAATTTAGTGTACATTGTAATTCTGCAGAGATGGCACTCATTGTCTTGATGTAGGTATGCAAAAGTTTCAGATTAGTGCCGAAACATTCTATGGGAATCAGATCAGAACCAGCATTTCTAGAATTAAAATTACACGAGCATATGGAATTCGATCATTTTGTCCATTTCTTTTGTAATAATCAACAATGAACAAGCACTTAATTCCTATTTAGCACTCTCAAATGACTCAAATGGTAAAACAAGATTATCAACAACAACTTCAAGAAACAACTCACAATCCAGTTTTGCACAATCTCGACACACATTGATCCCAGCGTCCCTGTTAACATTGCATAAACCATTCTAAAACATGTTATCAGTGAATATATTAGACACTAGTCGAAATTGCCTTCTTGGATCTCTTGCATCATGTCTGTTTGAACCATGCAAGATTCTCCACCAATGTGTATTTCTACAAGGTTATCTCCATCAAAGTACCATGTCATCTTAGTGCTTTCAAATTTTGTTACCCCTTACTGATAAACGATCTTTAATGTGCATATGGATGGTACTCATTAGAATAAAACAGAACCATGACTCGAGAGAAAAGGTTGGTACTTCATTGTTTTTGTCATGAAAGTCATGCTAACTCTTTCCCACATAGATAAAAGAAGGAAAATGATTATCATTTATATATATGCAGCTGTCTAACTCATTTCTTGTTTTAGGGTTAGTGTCATGCTTATGTATAGGTTGCGTGTGGTGTGGTTTAAAGGAATCCACCAAACGCATGTTAACCTTTTTTTGATGTTAACTACAGAATATTTTTACTAATAGTTTCTCTTAATTTTAGAAAATACTGGACAAAACATTTTCCTACAAAAAAAGGTGTCAAATTCTTTTTATAAATCTTCTTCAAAAGGGACTCGAAATTATGGAATTCATAGGAGAACAACATTGATAAACGTGAATTCCATTCGCTCTCCCAACATTGGCAAGTTTAAAAATTGCACATTGTAAGTTACATTCTAGTTGTGTTATTATAATTTGACAGAGGTAGGTTTCGAGTATCTTAACGTCTACTTTATTATACAAATCCTTGAGGTATTAACCAAATTAGATTCCTAATTTCACTGCTCTCAAGTCATTTCAGTTGTTGGAGTTGTTGTACATGACAAGGGAGTGTCCCTTTGATTTACATTGAGTTTTTTGTTTGACATCTACCTTTTTTCTTAACAAAGTTTATATTTGGACACTGTTTTAGCTCTTAGAAGTTTCTCGCTTGCTTATAATCTTGTCATTGCTTTTCAATATGTTCTTAACTTTTGTAGTGATTTTACACGCCGATTCGATATCTCTTGGAAGAATAAATTTGTGTGTGTGATTGAGAGCTCCATGGACGATCTTTGTGTCTAATTACATTGTGGCTTAATAATTGTGACGGAGCTTATTGTCATGAAAGCCATTATAACTTTGATCCCACATAGCTAAAAGAAGAGAAATATATTATCATATATAAGCCACACGCTCTAGTCTTATGTGTTCGGTTTAATGTCATGCTTTCGTCAAGGTAGATAAAGACTCCTTATGAACTTATGAAGTCATTTTGGGTAAGGGGACTTTAAATACCTTTATCGAAATTTGATATGAAGTCTTAATTTTTCATTTATACCCAGTACTAAAAAGATTATTACTCGTATTACCACTATTTTGTTTTTATTATAAAAAGTATTAGAGGGAATGTGCGAATAATAGTAGATTACTTTTCATATGTTTTTTTTAACGGCTTGTTAGATGTTAGTGGTTCGAGGCCAACAGTGACATCTAATTGGGCAGTATGTTGTACCCTGAACCCGCTTGTACTTCCTCCTATTCTACCTGAAGGGGTAAAAGTCCTGGGTGAGACTCGAACTCGAGACCTCTCCTATCCAAACTTCCCCTCCTCAAGCCCCTAAGGAATCTTGGTGACCAACTAAGCTAGCCCAGTTGGTTAGATTACTTTTCATATGTAATGTTACTGGTCACTTATTTTTTTTTTGATTACTTTGTAATGAAGGACTAGTTATTACTAATACTCATTGGGTCTATGGGTGTCAGTTGAGTCGAATTGACCCGACCCAAACCCGATAACCAATCGACTTGGGTGGTGATCTCGTATACCCGCGTACCCTCTATACGTGCTACATGGTATATGCTGAAACTGTCTGATCCCGCATCTCAGAATCACGTGAACTTGATTTTTATGTCTTGTTTCTTGTCATTGTTGTTGAATATGAACTTAACTTTCATAGCGATTGCATCAGTATGGTATTATGTGGGCACTTGGCAATAAGAAAAAAATCGAATAATAAATCAAGCCCGGTTTTTGGGCTTCAGGTCCACTAGGGTTTACTTTACATTGTAATCTATAAACAGTGGTCAATAATAAATCACAACCAATGAGGTTTTCATCCCGTATAAAATAAAAAAATAAAAAATAAAATATTTGTTTTATCTATATTTATCAGTTCGCTTGAAGATTTGTCTCCGCATGTTGACGGATTTCTTCAACAACTAATTATGTTTGTGTGCGACACTTTGCTTTTGTTGTTGTTAAACATCAGTCCTACCTTTTGTAGGTTTAGATGATAGATATAGCCCAAGCCCGTTTGTGGGTTTAGGGTCCATTAGGTTAATATGGTTAGGGTTATGCATTACTACTATATAAATAGTGATCAATAATAAAATGATACTCACGGGGTTATGCATTGTCCAACTTGGTATTATGAGCGGGTTTGATTCTTAGGCCTAGTGGCTATGTCGAGTTGCCTCTCATAGGCCACCTGTCAAACCTTTATCGCTGCCACCGCCATTATCCCTAAAAAATGGTTTCATTGTGTTTTCGGATTGTTATCTTGCTGATCGTGTTGCTAGTTATGTGCATCTATGTACACTTTATTGGTGGCTCAAACCATTTGGATCTGGGGTCATTCTTGGAGGTTATGACCGTGATGGCCCACAACTATACATGAATAAACCTTTTGGTGTTTTTTATAGATGCTTTGGACCGTTTGAAGAAGAACATCAAGTTGTGGCTGTGTGAGCAAGTATACACATTGACTTATGTTTTATCTATTTACAATCATACATTTTTTGTGGTTAAAAAATGTTTTTATTTTGTTTTATTTTGTTTTATTTTAAAAGGATGATTTGGGTTATCCTTTATGTTTCGGGATACTTTGGGTTATCCTGTATGTTTCGGGATACTTTGGGTTATCCTGTATGTTCCGGGATATTTTGGGTTATCCCGTAATTTATGTTGCTGATTTGTGCTAAGGTTACTAATCCACACAAACGTGATTTGTGTTGGTGATTTGCTCAGCCAATGATTCTCCCCAATGCAACACCAATCATGACGATATAGGCAAACCTAACAACTAACAAGACGATCACATACACTAAATGTCACTTAGGTCACTGATGCAAAATTATTCTGTGGTGTTGCCAGTTTGTCACACCGAAATTTCACTTTACTAGTAATCTAATCTGCAGGCTTCGCAAGCCATTAAACGAGTCAACTCCTCAGCAAAACTGAGTATATAGTGGCTAACCAGTCGAAATCACGATTGATTCTATATCTAATGCGGTTAACTTGGGAAGTTTAGAGGTGGTTTGTGAGGGCACTACACTTCCTATAGAGAAGCTACAAAATGAAAATCCACTCTCTGGCTATATAGCAAATGGTACTTAGCTACTTGGGACAGGTGTTAAAAGGTTCAGGATTTGCATTTATAAAAACTAGCATGAGCAATTAAGTCAATAGCTTCCAAAGACACATTATGGCAACGAGTGAATGTAAGATTGACAATAAATCTAACCAGCGGAACACCCGCTACAGAGTCAAAGAAGACCTTTATACAAATAAACACCCGGTACCAGCACACCACGAGCATTTGCGCTACTAACACTCCATTTCAAAAGAGTCAGCTTTGCATATAGAGAACGCTTGGATCACCTACCACCACAAGACCACTGTTTGGGCATTGGAGTTTCAACTATAAATGATGAGCTAATTAGTTTGATTCGTGGTGGAAAAAAAAACAATAATAAAATTATTTTTACCAATACTTTGTGTTTATTATAAAAAGTATTAGAGGAACTGGGCGAACGAGGGTAGATTACTTTGTAACGAATGACTAGTAATCATTACTTTATGTATCTTAGTTGTAAGTTTTTTGAATTTTGCGTAGCGTGATAAAGAGTTTCATATTGGTCAAAGTTAAAAACCAAACATGAATATCTTACATATAGTCTGTAAATGTGTATTTAATTTCCAACGCTGTCATTTACCATAGCTTGCACCAAAATGGCATTGCGTAAGAGATTTTATTTTGGTAGCAAGACCTTTTAAGAGTTAAACATTTATTTCCTATTGGATTTTAAAATGAATCTTTAATATATGCATGCCAACTTTAATTTTGAAACAAAAAATTAAACTAGTTATACATCTCACAACTTGACAAGTATCTATCTCAAATCTGATAATGTGAACCCTCAATGTTTGTTGAAGATTGCTTTTTCATGAGGAGCTGGTTGACTAAATACTCGTTGTCTCGCTTGTTCTAAAATGGCTAATTGTTCTGAGTTGACAAACCAAAACTTACCTTCCAAGCAGTATAATGTGTCTCTAATAGCACTACAACATTTACCACTATCCCCAGCGACATTTTCACGCTTTCCCGGGCGACATGTCGTTGGGGATACTCATCCCGGGCGACATGTCGCCCGGGATAATTTGAAGGGGAAAGCTCGCCAGGGATTCTTTCCGGGCGACTTTCCCGAGCGACTTGGTGGGACCCACACGTTTTCAGTCAAACTAATATGTGCCACGGTGGATACGTATCCCGGGCGAGGTGTTATAAAATAATGATTAGTATTGATGAATGCTTATTTAATTAAAATAGCGTTTTCCCGGGCGACATGTCGCCAGGGAAAAAAGAAACTAAAAATTATTTCATCACTATCCCGGGCGACATGTCGCCCGGGAAAAGAAAAAATAAAATAATTTTTCACTTATCCCGGGCGACATGTCGCCCGGGAAAAAAAAACTTAAAAATTATTCCGTCACTATCCCGGGCGACATGTCGCCCGGGAAAAGAAAAAATAAAATAATTTCGCACTTATCCCAGGCGACATGTCGCCCGGGATTAATTATAAAATTTTTTTTGTTTCAACCTTCCCGGGCGACATGTCGCCCCGGATATGTCTGCAATTTTTTTTTTTTGCACCCTGCACAGCAGCTATTAAAAAAATCTACCAAACATCAAACCTGTATAAACCAATATAGACTCTATCCAAATACATCACAACTTGTACCAAAACACAATACAACCGCCAAAAACTAATGGTATCGTTGTACATTAGATGTCTAACGGATGAGTCGATATGTTATCGTTGTACATTCGATGTCCAACGAATGAGTCGATATGTTATCGTTGTACATTCCTCCTGTAGCCCTATACTACCGCCAAAAACTCCCGCCAAATACTCCCTCCGAAAAACTGTTTTTTACCATAAAATATATAATCGGTTCGTTTCGGCTGGGTCGGTCCGGTTTCTCGGTTCGTTCCGGTCGGTTCGTATATAATTATTATTTAAAATTATTTTTTATAAAATATATAATTATTATTTACAATTATTTTTTATAAAATATATAATCGGTTCGTTTCGGCTGGGTCGGTCCGGTTTCTCGGTTCGTTCCGGTCGGTTCGTATATAATTATTCAACACCGGGAAGGTGCCCCCCGCTGCTTGCCCTTTCGAGCATGGATTTGATCTCTTCATCAGTGTAGGGGCAACAACCCCGATCGGTGTTGGAGCCTAGAGCGCCTGTAGCCTACCACCATTCTCTCCTATGTAGTGACAAAAACACAAGATAGTTTATTTATTAGTCGGATGTCTTAACTTGGACTATTTAGACCTTTTTTTTTGAATTTCATGCGCTAAATGAATATTGTCTTTTATTTTACTTGGGCTATTTGGGCAACACAAAACTTATGGATTTAATAAGTGGGTATTATGGGCCGATAGAAAATTATGTGATGGGTATTTGGGTCTCCCATAATATTATATAGATGTGGATGGGCGAATCTTATTTATTTAATAGGTTTTTTTACGTTTTCGCCAGTTTTTTACGTTTTCGTTCATTTTTTTTGCGATTACGCACGTTTTTTAACGATTTCGTTCGTTTTGCTACGATTTAATCACTTTATTTACGTTTTCGCCACATACCTTATACCACAACATCAACAACTTCAAGGAAACAACCATCTTTTGAAAAGAAATAGATAATAATAAATGAATTTATTTGTATCAAATTAATTTGTGTTAAAATCATGTGCGTGCCCAGTACTTATAACTAGTTATTACATGTTATACTATCTGCTCAAATTGCGTGTGTGCGCGTTGATGTAATTGGTTTGTTGAGGAATAATTAAGATATAACTGTTGTCGACAATAGTTGGCATTAGGTGGATATTATCTTTATTTTTTTTTTTTGGAACGGCAATTTGTGGCTACATGGCCCCTAGCCCAGAAGGCGTAGCGAGCTGACATTAGGTGGATATTATCTTTATTAGTTGTAATAGTTGTACATTAGCTATAGTGGGCTCAATCCTAAGTTGATGTCTCTCTATATGTATCGTTTGGTTTGGTAAATGAGATATGAAACACATTACCCTTTTTCACTAAAATATTGAAAGTAAAAAGAGTTTGAAATTCAAATTGTAAGAACTGAAGTGAGTTTATATTAATTTACACGGAGTAAAGTAAAAAAAAATCAAACATATAAAAATTAGATGTTATTAAAAAAACATATAATTTACTTAAAATCGTAATAACAAAATCATTACTTAAAACATTCTTTATGTCTAAATATCATGCGTGCACGGACATCAAAACTATTTATAAATATATATTTTACATCTTTCAACATCATTTACAAGAAAGTAAATAATTAATTTTCGTAAGAGTCAAGTATATGGAAAAAATTGCATACCATCACGGCCGTATTTTAGTCATGTAAACTGATTTTATTGGAATTATCAAAAACATATCATTTTGAGACCGCACTCTTAACTGCAAAAAACATTAACACAATTAAACATCAATTCGTGTGCTCAAAATTCCAATCAAACCATAATCACCACCATTCACCTCAAATCGTTGCAAAAAGTAAACACCACCAACAATTAATTAGAGAGGATTAGAAAGAGAAGTAAAAGAATTATCATTTTGAGGGTAAAGGAAAGAATTATGTTTAAAGGAGGAGGAGGGTTCGTGTGCTCGTGTGCGAGTGTGAGTGGCAGTGGGGAGTGCCGGTGGTGGTTCAATGGTGATGGGGAGTGCCGGTGGTGGGTTCAGTCAAGGCTGTCAAACTCGCGAGTTTACACGTAAGATCGTACGATCTTACGTGCCCACATGATAAAATTGTGTAGGATCGGTGTAGGATCGCATCAGAGGTAGGATCGTAAATGGGATCGTAAACTCGCATGTAAGATCGTAAGATCGCGTGTCGATACGAGTTTACCAAATTACCAAGTTACTAACTTACTGACTTACTGACTTACATACTTACTAGCCCATTACTTTTTTAGGCCCAAAAAAGAACAATATGAGTTTGCTGATCTCAGTAACAAGTATTGTCGTTTCATTTATAGATTTTCTAATCAATAAACCTAATTATCCACTTTCCCTAAATAGAAATTACATGAAACAAATTAGGGTTCTTCTTCTCATGTTCTAGTTACCTGAAGCAAAAAGTTTCTTACATAATCGGTTGTTTGGCTGTAGATAATTATTTTTATAAATATATAATTATTATTTACATTATTTTTTATAAATATATATAATCGGTTCGTTTCGGCTGGGTCGGTCCGGTTTCTCGGTTCGTATATAATTATTATTTAAAATTATTTTTTATAAAAATATATAATTATTATTTACAATTATTTTTTATAAAATATATAATCGGTTCGTTTCGGCTGGGTCGGTCCGGTTTCTCGGTTCGTTCCGGTCGGTTCGTATATAATTATTATTTAAAATTATTTTTTATAAAATATATAATTATTTATTTCAATTATTTATTTTAAAATTTATTTTTTTATAAAAGTTTATAAGCATATTGGATTTTAAAATGAATACTGTAATATTATGCATGCATAACTTTAATTTTGACTAAACAAAAAATTAAACTAGTTATACATCTCACAACTTGACAAGTATCTATCTCAAATCTGATAATGTGAACCCTCAATGTTTGTTGAAGATTGCTTTTTCATGAGGAGCTGGTTGACTAAATACTCGTTGTCTCGCTTGTTCTAAAATGGCTAATTGTTCTGAGTTGACAAACCAAAACTTACCTTCCAAGCAGTATAATGTGTCTCTAATAGCACTACAACATTTACCACTATCCCCAGCGACATTTTCACGCCTTCCCGGGCGACATGTCGCTGGGGATACTCATCCCGGGCGACATGTCGCCCGGGATAATTTGAAGGGGAAAGCTCGCCAGGGATTCTTTCCCGGGCGACTTCCCGAGCGACTTGGTGGGACCCACACGTTTTCAGTCAAACTAATATGTGCCACGGTGGATACGTATCCCGGGCGAGGTGTTATAAAATAATGATTAGTAATTGGATGATGCTTATTTAATTATACATTAGGTTTTCACGGGCGACATGTCGTGGGAAAAAGAGAATACTATAAAATTATTTCATCACTATCCCGGGCGACATGTCGCCCGGGAAAAGAAAAAATAAAATAATTTTTCACTTATCCCGGGCGACATGTCGCCCGAGAAAAAAAAACTTAAAAATTATTTCGTCACTATCCCGGGCGACATGTCGCCGGGGAAAAGAAAAAATAAAATAATTTCGCACTTATCCGGGCGTCATGTCGCGGGATTAATATAATTTTTTTTTGTTTCAAACCTTCCCGGGAGGACCATAGTCGCCCGGGATATGTTGCAATTTTTTTTTTGCAGCCTGCACAGCAGCTATTTTCCGGATTTTTTTCCAGGAAAAAAAATACCAAACATCAAACCTGTATAAACCAATATAGACTCTATCAAAATACATCACAACTTGTACCAAAACACAATCAAATAAACCGGTTCAAGCATTTGATCAAATAAAGATCTAAAATCGTCCAAAATACTAAATAAACATATATAGTCTACAAAACGGGGCTCTACTATTCACAAACCTTGAAATTATCGGATGGTACAATCCAATATTTCAAACTAGAATAGGGAGACAAATGTTTTCATATAGATCGCCATGACTAAACGTAAAGAAACAACAATTGCATACTACCAATATATACATCTCTAACTATCCCCCACCCCCCTCCCCTATCCTCCTCGTCCTCCTCGTCCTCGCCACCGTCCTCATCGTCGGCTATATCATAATCACGCCACCGATCACTCCGCCTAACCGACTCAGGTGTTGACTCATACTGTGTCAGCATCTGTGAAAACTTGTCGTCACTTCTAAAAAGCTTCATCATCAAGTCACTGTTTTGGTTAGGTACTTGTTCTTCTTTTTCAGCGTTTCGACTATCGCCGAGATTGTGAGGTGGCATTGAGGCGGGGGCGGAGGGGGCGGAATGGGGTCATCGTGGCCCGTCCCGGTAGGACCCTACCACACCCGGGAAAGGTGCCCCGCTGCTTGCCCTTTCGACCATGGCATTGATTCTTCATCAGTGTAGGGACATCCCGGACCGGTGTTGGAGCCTAGAGCCCGCAGCATCACCATTCTCCTCCTATGTAGTGCCAAAACACTTGATGTTTATTGATTAGTGGGTTGCTACGTATTCATTTCTCCGACAAAATCATTAAAGTGCGTGTTTGAAAACAAAAACTTGTATATAGGCTCGGTCGTCATCCGTTGATACCCCGTTAACGGTGTGGTCACGAAAAGGTGTCGATGAGCGACGGGTACTCTCGAGTCTATCAGATCGCATCTGTCATCACACGTAATATAAGATGTAAAAACTCATATTAAAACGACAATCATCAAATCACTAAAGCATATAATCAGATATATATGTTACTATGTATGTAATATAATTATAATGTTTTTTACTCATCTATCTCGAGGCGAGCTAGTGATTCGGGATTCCCTGCCGGCAATCGACCGTGCTCTTTGCTCGGTTTTGGCGATTTTGGCGGCTCAGGGCTTGGTTCCTGGATCATTCCAAAATGCAATTAGGCATCCTAATCTGCAGGGGTAATGCTTTCTGGGACGTCCTTGGTTCGTTCGTCTACCATCATAAGTCCCGGTCTCGGGGTTTTATAACCCAATGGCGCTGCCTTGAGGAAGCGCCTTGTTGGTATTGTTACTTGCTTTTGGAGCTGCTGCTTGGTTGCCGCATTAATATTTGCCCAGCGCTGGGATTGCATTGAGGTGTTAAGTCAAAACTGGGTCTGAGTGCAATCATATACAACATAAACAAAGACAGAGTTAGAGATATACATCTTTTTTATTTATCTAAATTTCGTTTATGTATTTATATGATAAAATAAATAAACGGAATTTACGACGACCTTCCAGTGGGGTGGTCGTCTGGCCATATCTTCAAGGTAGAAGCATTGTTTGACTTGTGTTGTGAAAATGTATTGATCATCTTTAAACGCCTCATCTTTTGTCAAGATTTGTATCATGTTGTTTCTAAGGACAAGACGTTGGACTTTATGTCCTTCGTTTCTAGTGTCAAACCACTTAACTCGGAACAACACAACTTTGAACGGCAAATACGAAAACTCGAGGATTTCTTGAAGTTGACCATAGTACATTTCTCCGTCATTCCCACCAGGATTTCTTAAAGTTGCATGGACATTTTATATTCCCGGCACTATTCACTAATGGCTTGTAATCATCGACAAATTTTGTAAGACCAGTATAAAATGCTTTTTCATGACGCTCTAAAAGTGTCCAACTCTTATCAATTACCATAACTGCGTTTTAACGATACAATTAGTTATTATATGCAACTTAATTAAACACATTCAAACGAGGAATACGAGATGTTTTGTTCACCTAGTGCAACTATGGAAGGCAATCCTAACCCACTCTTTGAATGATTCGTCTCATATATGAATGCGTATAACCGATTTACTATTTGAGAAAATTTCGGCAGCATTTCCCCTCAACTCCCCAAATATGTGATTAAAGACATATTCATAGGAGTAAAGGAGAAACACTGTCGAAATCATCTCAAATAGTATACCAATTATACGCATTCATATCCTAAATGAGACAAAACATTCCTAAACGGTTCAATAAAACAAATACATTTAAATCAAATAAGAACAGCTTATCTAATATTTCACTTCCAACAACAATAATAACCACTATATCCGTATAAACACGAAACATACATAATTTCAATGCAATTCACCTAATAATAACTATAAACTAAAAAATTTTAAACAATAAACATTCCCCGGCGACATGTCCCCCGGGATACCAAAAGGAGAAAAAAAATAAACATACCTTTTCGGCTGTTGTCGACTCGGCTGTTGACTCGGCTCGGTTGTGGACTCGGCTAGGCTGTGGACTCAGACCGCACTCTTAACTGCAAAAAACATTAACACAATTAAACATCAATTCGTGTGCTCAAAATTCCAATCAAACCATAATCACCACCATTCACCTCAAATCGTTGCAAAAATTAAACACCACCAACAATTAATTAGAGGATTAGAAAGAGAAGTAAAAGAATTATCATTTTGAGGGTAAAGGAAAGAATTATGTTTAGAGGAGGAGGGGGTTCGTGTGCTCGTGTGCGAGTGTGAGTGGCAGTGGGGAGTGCCGGTGGTGGTTCAGTGGTGATGGGGAGTGCCGGTGGTGGGTTCAGTGGTTGTGGGGAGGTGGTGGTGGTCTGTTAAAATCGCCAAGTTCGTTTTTCTTTTTTTTTCGTTTTGTGTTATACCTGCTGTGACTTAGATCTGGTTTTGATAACAGATAATTCCCGGGCGACATTCCCGGGCGACATGTCGCCCGGGAAGGTAAGAACTTTGTCGTTTAGCGCAAAATGGCGCCACAACGAAAATTTTGGAGGGCATTTTCAGCAAATATAAAAAAGGTTTCCCCGGCGACATGTCGCCGGGGAAACCTTTTTAGTAAAAATATAGTTTTGATATATTAAAAAAAATTTAGTAAAATTTTTAATAAAACCTTCCCCGGCGACATGTCGCCCTACATTACGGCTCATAATTATTAATATTTCTATACTTATGTTTTTTATAAATAAAATATATATAAATAATAATTTTAAACAAAAATTATATATTTTAAAAAATATATAATTATTTTTTTTATAAAATAAATAATTATTATTTATAATTATTTTTAAAAATATATAATTATTTATAATAATTAATATTTATCGTTGTACATTAGATGTCCAACGGATGAGTCGATATGTTATGCGCGTACATTAGATGTTCAACGGATGAGTCGATATGTTATCGTTGTACATTAGATGTTCAACGGATGAGTCGATATGTTATCGTTGTACATTAGATGTCCAACGGATGAGTCGATATGTTATGCGCGTACATTAGATGTTCAACGGATGAGTCGATATGTTATCGTTGTACATTAGATGTTCAACGGATGAGTCGATATGTTATGTGCGTACATTAGATGTTCAACGGATGAGTCGATATGTTATCGTTGTACATTAGATGTTCAACGGATGAGTCGATATGTTATTGTTGTACATTAGATGTCCAACGGATGAGTCGATATGTTATGCGCGTATATTAGATGTTCAACGGATGAGTCGATATGTTATCATTGTACAATAGATGTTCAATGGATGAGTCGATATGTTATCGTTGTACATTAGATGTCCAACGGATGAGTCGATATGTTATGCGCGTACATTAGATGTTCAACGGATGAGTCGATATGTTATCGTTGTACATTAGATGTTCAACGGATGAGTCGATATGTTATCGTTGTACATTAGATGTCCAACGGATGAGCTCGATTCATATATGTTATGCGATGTACATTAGATGTTAACGGATATGAGCGTTATGTTATCGTTAGTACATTAGATGTTAAACGAATGAGTCGAATACTTTTGGTTATCGTTGTACATTAGATGTCCAACGGATGAGTCGATATGTTATGCGAGTACATTAGATGTTCAACGGATGAGTCGATATGTTATGCGCGTACATTAGATGTTCAACGGATGAGTCGATATGTTATCGTTGTACATTAGATGTTCAACGGATGAGTCGATATGTTATGCGCGTACATTAGATGTTCAACGGATGAGTCGATATGTTATCGTTGTACATTAGATGTCCAACGGATGAGTCGATATGTTATGCGCGTACATTAGATGTTCAACGGATGAGTCGATATGTTATCGTTGTACATTAGATGTCCAACGGATGAGTCGATATGTATTGCACGTACATTAGATTTTGTATCAAACGGATGAGTCGATATGTTATCGTTGTACATTAGATGTTCAACGGATGAGTCGATATGTTATCGTTGTACATTAGATGTCCAACGGATGAGTCGATATGTTATGCACGTACATTAGATGTTCAACGGATGAGTCGATATGTTATGCGCGTACATTAGATGTTCAACGGATGAGTCGATATGTTATCGTTGTACATTAGATGTTCAACGGATGAGTCGATATGTTATGCGCGTACATTAGATGTTCAACGGATGAGTCAATATGTTATCCTCCAGCCAAATTCTCCTGGCAAAAAATCCCTCCAAATACTCCCGCCAAATACTCCCTCCAAATACTCCCGCCAAATACTCCCGCCAAATACTCCCTCCAAAAAACTGTTTTTTTTACCATAAAAGAAAATATTATCCTCACAATCACCCACAGATCACACACATTCTTAGCATCACAACCACAAACATATCACACTGTTATTATGGTGAATATGGTGCCATATGAAGCTTTTGCGTGTCGTTGTGGAGCTGGAGATGTAGTTCTGCGAGAATCGTATAAACCTAAAACCCGTGGTAAACTATACTATGCATGTCCGCGATCAAAGGTGAACAATCACATGCTTTTCTTGTGTAATATATAAATAATGTGGTTAGTTGTTAAAACTTATTATCTTTACTCTTTAACAGCCTCTCGAAGACACTTTCGGATGTAAATTTTTTTTATGGAAAGAGGAACGAGTCCGTCTAATGGTTGGTTCTCCCGGAGCTTCAACGACTCCAATTTATTCTCCAGGATCTTCATCGACTCCGGAAACTTCAACACCTCCACGCTATTCTCCGGGAGCTTCAACACCTCAAAGATATTCTATGGGAACTTCAAAAAATGCATAATGCTCAAACTGCAAGCATTTGCTTGATAAGATAACGGTACTTGAGGCAACGATAGATATGCATATGC
Source organism: Tanacetum coccineum (assembly GCA_026074375.1). Taxonomy (NCBI): domain Eukaryota; kingdom Viridiplantae; phylum Streptophyta; class Magnoliopsida; order Asterales; family Asteraceae; genus Tanacetum; species Tanacetum coccineum. The sequence continues at coordinate 29,023 of BQNB010010458.1, read as the reverse complement.
ATCCGAAACAACATACAGTTAATTCAGCCGCACTATTTCACGAAGTTTACAATAACATGGGAAAACTTGATTTGGAGTAGTTTGTCATTTGGAATATAATTCATATGCTTTATGCGTCGGTTTGTAAGTCTCGTATGATTATCGTTCTAATATGTTTAAGTGTGTGTTTGTAAGTCGCTTGTGTTACTACAAGTGGTATGTATAATATTTAATTAAATGAATGTTTATTTTTGTGTTAATATATAGTTATCGTTCTAATATATAGTTATATGTTAAACACATATTTTAAAACCACACAAGAAACCGAAATGTGTTTTTAGTATTTTAAATAATAATTATATATTTTATAAGTAACTTTATAAATTATTATTTATAAAATATATAATTATAAATAATAATGATTTAAAAGAATGATTAAATTTTTTAATAAAATAATCTTTCCCGGGCGACATTTCGCCCGGGAAAAGTGAGCGAGAAAAAGTGCCCGCCACGATTTTCGTTAATTTTTTTGTTTAAAATTTAAATAAAACTTTCCCGGGCGACATTTCGCCCGGGATAATGTAACGTATTTTAATTAACACTAATCACTATGCTTAAGCATTCACGCGAAACAATAATTTTAATAAACCCTTTTCTCGGGCGACATGTCGCCCGAGAAAGTTAGCGGGAAAAATTGCCGCCATTATTTCCGTTGATTTTTTGTTCAAATTCTATCTTTGACTAAAAAGTCTCTAAGAATCGGTGCCACGTCGGACGTACTTTTGTCGTTTAGCGAGGTTTCCCGGGCGACAAATGTCGCCCGGGAAAACTCCGTCACCTGTTCTACTTTTTCTTGTAGTGACCGTATTATTATACTCAAACCTATAGTGATTTCTTTATGCATAGCAAACGCCCCCTAAGATTTTTTGGTTGGTGAGAACATGTTAGAATTAATGGCGTGATCAGTTCTTTTGATTTATACAATGTGAATATTGTAGCATATATTACATGATCGTTGAGTTTATTTATAAGCAACTTGGGCTAGTACAGTATGATTTTAGAAGAATACGGATGATGTGTTTGAATATATCTTCCTCCCAATATTCCAAATTAACATTTCTCATTTAAGCTTGCGAAATAGGACCTCTGTCTTTATGGTCGTTGTGTAAATTGTTTTATCTTAAATTGCAGAAGTTCTACCTCCACCCTCGTTGGACCTTTTTGTTCATTGTGTATATTGTTTAAAAATTTGTTGTAAAGAAACATCGTATAGCAGATGTCTTTCCTTCGCTCCAGTATATTTCTTTGCTTTGGGTCTCCAATAGGTGTTCCAAGTCGGGCGTGGCCTGGTCAGGTGGGTTTCATGTTTCATCCCCTGAAAATCTGCTTAGTGTTGCTTAATTGGTTTATCTTTCTGTAGTTGGTTATGTGTCCAACTCTTGCTTGGAGTAAGGCTGTTCAGTGGCTTTCAATATAGCTTGGCTCTTCAAAAAACAAAATTGTGCCAGGACATGAATACATGATATGGCTATCTTTCATATAGCACAATTCAACATGATGTGTTACTTCATCATAGTTGAAAAATTGAACCTTAGATTGTGCACTTGTATACCCAAAACTGCATGTGTAACCTGACATCATAAACGGGTCAAATGAGTTGTAATTAAATTGCTCAAGTCAACATGTTAAAAAGGTTGGCAGATCATTCCAAAAATTTGTTTATTAAAAGGATTAGCCATGTCCACCAGTTTACGATAGAACTCATTTATCCGCAACCCAATCCCATCTGTGAAGGTTTGGAGTAATACATTTACCGGGGAAACACTTTACCCAAAAACCCATATGTGCAGGTTAGTAATGTTTGAGAAATCATTGCCCCCAGTTTTATATATCTAAAATAAACTCTTAAGAGAGACGTGATATAAGCAAATGCCGATGTAAGCTCAGTGGGTTTCATGACGGTCTTTATAATATATGGGACTTTTGAGCACATTGCAGCTACCACCTGCATTATTACAGATTATTCGTACATAAACAGTTTTTAAGGTACATAAAATAGTGAGATAGTATCATATTTACTAGAACTTACGAATGGTGGGTTTGCTACAAGAGAATCAGGTTATGGATGAAGTTGTTGATGATCCAGATACATAAGAGAATCTATTTGTTGTTCAAAGTTCACTGGATCGTTCACTCGACCTACTATGGTACAAGTTAAGTAACAGGTCATTTTTGTACGGGTCGGCACTGGCTGTGTTGGACATATATGAGTTTTTTTTCTCATAAATCTGTAATTTTTATAAAAGTTTCGTGTAAATCGCATGTGATTCTTGTGCAAATCACATGTGATTCTTATGTAAATCACATGTGATTTTTATGTGGTGTACCATCTTTATAAACTTATTATGTGATCTAATGTTCTTGATGATACCTTTCTAATGTGATGTGTAGATGCATAAGGCTGAATATGGAGTGTTTGGATTAAGGGTGTAAATGTAGTCTGGTACTTAGGATATCCTTTAAAGCTTGGTAAATTGGTGTTGGTGGTTCTGAGATTTATGTTTTTTATCTTAGAAAGTTTTTTTATGTTTCTTGTTATTTGTTACCTCTGCATGTTTTTGTTTGTGATTCTGTAATAGGTTTTATTACAAGAGTTTAAAACGAAAGAGGGTTGTGAGATGGTTAAGATTAGAGATGGTGCAGGAATGTGACAATGTAACATAATACAAGGTAATTTAATTGCAGTTTTAAAAAATATTTATTAACTGTTATCACAACAATCACATGTGATTCTTGTGTAAATTACATGTGATTCCAACATAAGTATTGATTTTGTGCCTCTTTGTGTTATGTAATAAGGTTTTGTGTTCTTTTGAAAACGTTCAATGGAATGTACTTGTAGGCATTTTCTTCGTTATGGATTTCTATGTCGATGTGTATTATGTGTTTTGAAGACCCGTGATATTGAAGTGATTCATGAAAAGTACATTTTGAGGCGTTGGAGAAGCAATATAATACCACTCGCGTTAAGAAGAAACAAAAAGAGATATGGAGAGAAGTTGAGGTTCAAGTGCCTAAGCCTCCTTCATGGACACCGGAAAATGTGATTGAAGATATAGATGTAGTTGAACAAGCGACTAACGCTTCTTGAATTTCATACTTTGTTTAGATTTTCATTTTTCATATAATACTTTGTTTAGATTTGGTTTTTTCTATATTTTTGTTGCACTGTTGGAAAAGTCTTATACGAATCTTAATTCATATATGTTTAATTGAATACTTTTTGTTTGATGTACTAGCATATTTAATATTTCTAACTGAATAAAAATGCAAATTGTAAAGTTCATCCTCAGAATCACATGTGATTTTACAATAATCACATGTGATTGTGAAACTTGTAAAACTTAATACAAAATCATATGTGATTCATAACTAAATCACATGTGATTATGAACAAATCACATGTGATCTAGATATAATAACTTTCCCAGACTACAACATCATATTATGACATTTAGCAAAAAAAAATAAGAATAAAAATGTTAAAACACAACAATCTCATTCCTCGGCATATAAATCGTTTACATTAGATAAAAACATACGATAACACTTCTAAATCGTAATCAAATTCAAAATAGAAAGATTACAATATTAACACATAAAAAGACGTTCACTCGACTGTTCTTTTTTGTGTATTCTTGCATGTTTTCAATTTCAGCAACCTTTTTCAAGATGAAACTGAGCACATTTGAAGTTCTCCGCCAATACCTTTTCCAAGATGAAACTGAGCACATTTGAAGTTCTCCGCCAATTTCAAAACTGCAATAACCTCACGCAAGCACCAATTTACAAAAAATCTAAACTTGTCTAGAAAACAAACTAAAACATAAACAAACTCGATGATAAGTTAACTACTGTTAACAGATACTACCATTAGTTTTAACATCAGTTTCCCCAAAAGACTACAATTCACAATCACTTACGACCCATCAGTTTTATCCACATTACTTGCTCTTCACAGCATCAACCTATTTTGATTTTGGTTTAACAGGAGACTTGGGATTAGGCTTCGGATCGACAGTTTTCTTAGCTTCTTCCTTTGAAGCCTTTATATTTAGTTTAATCTTATGTGCAAGAGTATTCTTTTTTTACAAATCCTGTATCAAAGAGTTGATAATCACAAGTTAAATGTTAATACACCTAAAATGTTAATAAACACACAATAATAACAATATTCTACTACTTTAGCTATAAGAAAACTACTCATGATCAACTAAATAAACAAAAAACTTAACAAAATCAACAAAAATCACATGTGATTCGTCATTAAAACTTCTTTAAATACTTAATCTAATTTATCAACATCAATAACACATACTTGGTAATACCAATGAGTATTCAAGACATCAATAACACATATTATCTTATTCATATTAGCAACAATAAGAACAACATACACCGTCATAAACTGTGTATTCTGATGGGTTAAGTATCATCACTTCTGAGAAAAGAATTTCATTTAAGACAACTGTAAGCCAAGGAAGGTTTTGTAACAGACCATGTGTTACATGCAATTGACAGTCATTAATATAGGTTACGGTTTCAGCTAGATAAAATAGTGACGGAAGAACGATCTAAACTGCTGCTTTTGTATATATGACGACTGAATGGAAACTACACATTATGTGTTGTCCTCTCTTTCTTGGCCACGTAAGGCTTACACTTGAACTTATGAAAGCTGTGTTCGAACGTTTATCAGTTAAAATGGTTAGCTACTTGGTTTCTAAGTGACTTCAGGATGCAATTTTAAAATATAAGGTAGTATAACAGCATATTAAATAGGTATTGGGAACGCTAAGGTATCATGTAGTTCAAACACATAGTATTGTGAACCTTATTATTCACATTCTTTAGAATATTTCAAACCCAGTTGCAAATTTTTTTTCACTTTTTACAAAAGTGCAAATAGTGTCATGTAGTTCAACGTATAATGTAGTGAAACAAGTAGATCTGGCAAAGTCAAATCATGTACTTATAAACACGTTAAAGACTTCAGTCAAACGCGCAAATAAGCCTCCAACTCATAACTACAACAAAACTACTGTTATTAACATCAAAACTACTTAACAAAAATATCAACATGAGTACTACTACTTAAATCAACAAATACTCTCACATGCCATTTTTCATCAAAACTAATTCAATGGAAAAAGACGAGAGTTTAGAGTGTGTGTGAATTAGTGAGAGAAAGTAGGTATGAATTATGAGTGTGTGAATTATTGGGACGAGAGGTTAGAGTGTGAGTAAATCGTAAATGGAAAAAGACCATGTAGCCCCTGATACTAAATGAGAATCATATGTATTTTTTATTATTAAATAGTTTGTAATTATCTAAACCGTCGGATGAAATGTAAATGAAAGGTGAAGATGGGTTCATTTGGTCTTTGATAAAAATGGGGTCTATGTTGAACTTTTACCGTATTATCTATATGTATCTATACTATAATATATAAAGGGAAAAAGCAACAAATCTTGAAAGTGAAAAAGTAAAAACTTAATTTTATATTTGGAAACTAATCAATGTTTTTTGGAAACCGCGTCTCTATTTGACCTGATCGAGTCACCGGGTTAGATCATCGGGTCAACCCGGTTTTCCACCGGGTCAACTCGGTATTCCACCGGGTCAACCCGGTCTTCCACCGGGTCAAACCGGGTCACCGGTTCAACCGGTTTTCCACCGGGTCAAACCGGGTATCAAAAATATAAAAACCGGTTTAATTTGACCCATTTTTTGACTGGAAACGGTTCAACCAGTTAAACCGGCCGGGTCGAGCCGGGAAAACGTTATGTTTAATCCAAAATCCTCAAACTTTTATTATTTTTCGTTTATAACCCATAAACTTTTTTTTATCACCACAACTATTTGCGCTATAAAATCCCGTTGCTATGCACAGGTACTCGTCTAGTATTATCTACAATGGAAAAAGTTACGAATTTTGAAAGTGAAAAAAATAAGTAATATATTTATGGAAACTATAATAAATGTTTAACCAATGTTTTGGAAACCGGGTCTCTAATCGATCCGGTCGAGTCACATGGTCACCGGGTTACCGGTTCGATCACCGGGTTTCAAAAATATAAAAACCGGTTTAATTTGACCTGTTTTTCGACCGAAAACGGTTCAACCAATTGAACCGGCCGGGTCGAACCGAGTTTCAAAATATTATGTTTAATTTTCAAATCCTCAAACTATTATTATTTTTTCATTTATAACCCATAAACTTTTTTTTATCATTACAACTGTCTACTGTTATAAAATTTCGTTGTTATGCACAGATACTCGTCTAATTCTTAAGATAATGTCTAAACTAAAAATTTAGAACAATAATGTAAGTTATGGAGTATTTATAGATGTTGTGAAGATTGCTAGAGGACAAGGATTAAGGTTGACATCCATTGGCTCAAATGAAGCATTTGCTTGTTTGGTACGAGAAAATCAAGGAGGCAAGAACCATAAATAAACCAAATTAACATTTGAGGTTATGAACAGAACTAGTGGTGTCAAAAAACTCGCTCAGGATCTGAAGTCGAACCCGATTAAGTTTATTTAGGTCAGATTATTCAAGTCAATAATTTAATTCAGGTAAACCCAAATACTAAATAATGATAGGTATCGGGTTGAAAATGTTTGGCTAACTTAGGCTCGGCTTCAGATCGATCCGGATGACCAGAATAATGTTTTTTTACAATATTTTTGCACCATCGACTATTTTTCTACTAAAACGAAATGACCTTTTTGGCATGGTACTGGAACGGACCGGACAGGAGCCGAAGAACCGAGAACCGAGAATCGAAAATAAAGAAAATGTGAAACCAAGAACCGTCTCAAGTTTTTTGGTTCGGTTCCTGTACGGTTCTCAGTTCTGGTACGAAAATTTTCGGTAATTCCCGACGAGTACCAAAATGTTTAACAAATTTATTTATTTTAGTTGTCGATCATTCAAAAAAAAATTCGGGTTTTTGGAGACTTTGTTTTGGGTGAGATTTGTTAACCCAACCAAAAATAGTAAAGTCATCATAAATCATATGATCCTCCACACTTTATAACAAAATTGATTTAATTTAGGGTTTTAAATCAAATCTCACAGCTCGGTGATGGCATATCCAGAAAGCAGCTCGATGGAGTTAGTTATCTCTAACAACGACCTTTTAACCGAAATCTTAGTGAGGTTACCTGCTCTTTCACTTGTTCTGTTTAAATCCATATCAAAACGATGGTCATCTCTTATCAAAGAAGTTGCTAATGTCACTTTTCGCCATAACCTCGACCCGCTTTCTGGTCTCTTTCTCCAAAAGTATCCATCATCCAAAGAATATGAATATACTGTTTCATTCAGTTGTGATTTTGTGCCGTTTGATACCCGCATTCCCTTACTCGCTTTTGGCCCGGAGGTACATGGCGATGTTAAAATTTTGGATTCGTGCAATGGTTTGCTTTTATGTTGTAGTACATCGTCTTCTCGGAATTTATTTGTTAACAATCCATCCATTTCTAATATGTTTAAGGTGCTTCCTGAACCCGATAAATCTCCTCTCTATAAAGTAATTTATAACAGATCTCTTACTTGTTTTTATGGTTTGAAGATGGCTTTTGATCCTACTAAATCTCCTCTCTATAAAGTAATTTATGCTGAAACAATGCATCGTTTTCCTTTTGGTAATAATGAAACAGATGACTGGGTTCAAATACACACTTTCTCTTCAGAAACTGGCAATTGGAGTCTTTGTGGGCATCATTTTTCCTATAATCGTTTTGATTTGTTTGGGGATGGAGTTTATTGGAATGATGCCATTTATTGGGCAAATTTTGAGCATGGGATTTCCAAGTTAGATATCATCAATGACCATCCGGTTTTAACAGTCTTACCAAGCCCTTATACCGTAGATGGGGATGTTCATTATTCTTATTCGTTGACGTTGTTTGAGTCTCGTAGTTGTTTGCTTCTTGTTGGTAAGCATTTTGGTGGTTCCCGACATATTATTTATGAGAAGGGGAACGTGCATTCTGAATGGTCAGTGAAGTACATCGTTAATCTTGATAACATTATAAGCCCCGAAAGGTTGAGTGTTTATGATAAGATTATCTGTATTGTTTTGGGAGAAAGAGAAGAAGATTCTTTTCCTGTGTGGCGATTAGGTACAACGGTTGTACAACACAAAATTTACCCAAAAACAAAACACAAAATTGTGTCAAACACTCTCAGCACAATCTCTAATTTGGGACCAAATGACAAACTTCATAGGTGCTTTGAGTTCATTCCATCTTTTGCTAATGTGTGATTGAGCCTTCTGTTTCAGGTATGATTTACGTAATTACGTGCTCAATTATAGTGTTAACACTGCAATTACTTAGCTATCTCATTGCTTGATTTGTTCTCTTGATTTATATGATGGTCAAACTCTATTTTGATAACAGAACGTTTGGAGAGTTTTGAACACTAATTGATCTGTTATGATGCCCATTAGCAATTGTGAACAAAGATATGAATGCACTATACAAGTCCAAATTCTAAACTATTATCGTTCATCAAAAACTTATTTTTGGCGCTGTTAATGTAGATCCTCTAAGAATAAAGATGCATGCTAACGTAGTAAGTTTTGGAATTTACTCTGTCCTTAGTAAGTTGTAGCACATTATCAAGAACTATGATTGATGTGGATCACAAAAAGCCCCTCTTCACCCGAGTCAAATGCAGCCAACATAAAAAACCACAAGACAGCATATCATTTGTGATGTCTTAAGCTCAAAACAGCAAGTTGGTGTAATGCCCGCCACTTATGGAGGTGTTTGGTATATGAGTGTGGGAATGGATTCATTCCCATACAATGCTGTTGTTAAGTGTTATTTAAACAGGCCTTGGAATAAAAAAGGGAATGAGACCAATAGATCCAAACCTCGGGTCAGAGCTGTGCTTATATCTCATTTCCATATTACTTCATGCTTTAACTACTCTGCTCTCACGTTCTATCCATCTCCCTCATCATCGAACACTGTCATTCTCCATTTCATATTCGTTCTCGGCGTCGTCATCACAGTCGCAATTTCTGATCCAGTTCAATCATAATCCATTTGTCATCACCTCATTTGTAGTGGTGTATGGGTATGTCACCCTTGATCTCATTTTGTCTACCATCATCTTCGTTTCTCCCTTGCTGAGTCATTGTCTTCATTATGATTTTGAATTGTTTAGTTATGGTTTTGTGCATCTAATAAACAATCTAAATAATGGTTTTGGTGTTGTGTTTGTATGTGTCATTAAAAATCTGAATAAAAATATATAAGGAATATATAAGCAATCATACCTACTCATATTCGACCCTATTATTATACCAAAACCTATAGTGATTTCTCTATGCATAGCAAACGCCCCCTAAGATTTTCTGGTTGGTGAGAACATGTTAGAATTGATGGTGTGATCAGTTCTTTTGATTTATACGATGTGAATTTTGTAGCATCTATTACATGATGGTTGAGTTTCTCCATTTGATCCTCCTGTCACTCTTTGAGTATCGAATTATCACCCTTTGAGAGTAAAAATGAGCAACTAAGGTTAAAAATGAAATTTTTATTGAGAAGCACCTACAAATACTCGAGTTCTGAATTTCGTGTTAAAGATAAACTATGAATGTAAAAGTACCATCTCGGTCTTTTCTTAAGATTGATGTTTTGTTGAACAAGGGTATTACAAATGTCAATAGAAGTTATGAACTCGCCATGTACTAAGCTTATTTTTTCCACATGCCTTTCAGGTTTTGAACATCATGCGGTAGAGGAAATAAGACCTGTCATCTACGGAATTTTGTTAATTATCTTTTAGTAAATGACAGCAATTATGATGCAGTAAGTATTTATTAAAAGCTGTAACTCAAGGGTTAAAAAAGAAGAATGAGTATTCCTCATTATTGTTCGTCTGCAGACTAGTGTTGTAGTATATGGTTTTTCTCTCCTTTTCGTTTCTTTTTATCTGAAGTATAATTTCATTCTCTGCTTTCATTGGAAGTGTATTCGTAAAACCAACCAAATTAATAAGATTTGTTCACTAGAATTGTATGTGGATGTATGCCACATCTTGATCTAGTTTTACTAATAAGATATCAAATTGATGTCTGAGATAACTTAAAGTACACACCAGCAACAACAGACCCTTTAAACAAAGCTACCCACTAATAAGAGAACTGTATGTGAATTGCCGAATTGACACTAATTCACATAGCTCTTAGAAAGTCTTCGTGAAGATATCTTCCTCTCGGTATTCCATTTAACATTTGCCATTTCAGCTTGCGAAATAGGACCTCTGTCTTTTTGGTCGTTATGTAAATTGTTTTATCTTAAATTGCAGAAGTTCTACCTCCACCCTGGGGACTTTTTGTTCACTGTGTAAACTGTTTTAAAATTTGTTGTAAAGAAACATCGTACAGCAGACGTCTTTCCTTCGTTCCAGTGTATTTCTTTGCTTTGGATCTCTAATAGGTGTTCCAAGTCGGATGTGGCCGGGTCAAGTTGGATTTCATGTTTCATCCCCCGAAAATCTGCTTGGTGTTGCTTAATTGGTTTATCTTTATGTAGTTGGTTAGCTTTTCTTTGAAGTCCTGATTTGCCTTTCTGTATATTGTTTTTTATCTCGCCCCTGTTCAGTGGCTTTTACTATAGCTTGGCTCTTCAAAAAAACAAAATTGTGTCAGGACATGAATAATTGAACAATCCAACATGACGTGTTACTTCATCATAGTTGAAAAATTGAACCTTAGATTGTGCACTTGTATACCCAAAACCACATGTGTAACCTCACCTCATAAACGGGTCAAATGAGTTGTATTTAAATTGCTCATGTTAAAAAGGTTGGCAGATCATTCCAAACATCTATTTAGGAAAACGATTAGCCATGTCCATCGGTTTACGATAGAACTCATTTATCCCCAACCCTAACCCATCTGTGCGGGTTAGTACTTTTTGAGAAATCGTTGCCCCCGGTTTTTGAGAAATCTTAAGAGTAAATTACAAACTTTGTCCTTACGGTCACACTTTTGGTTCACTTTACAAAATAAGTACATTAGCCGTCCCAAAAGTTTTGTAGTTTTTGTAATTGTCCATTTTGGTAATTAAACATCTCTTTAGTTCACTTTAGTTATTATATTTACATGTGTGATTTTCATAATGGTTATTATTTTCTCTATTTTTCAACAGAGGTATAACTCGTCAACATCTCTAACACAATGTAATTAATATCTAAATGTTGGGGTATTTTGACAAAAACACCCTCACGTGAGGGCATTTAACGGAAGTTTAGTAACGGCCATTAGTCGAAAGGGCAAAGCTTGCAAGATTTGACAAAAGTACGGCTAATGTATTTATTTTGTTGTAAATAAAACGAAATGTGCCATTGTATGTCGACCACAAGGACGAACTTTTAATTTACTCCCAAAGTAATAAGCCAAAAAGCATCAATAAGCGAAGAAGCTAACAATGTTGACCGGTAGTTTATGTTTCCATTTTTACCCGAACATAAGCCGTAGCAACCATTCATTATGTGTTATAAAGATAGCAAACTGGATTAAAATCGAAAGTGAAATGTCTGTTAGTTAAAAGTTAAAAGTCAGCTATACAACGACAAGAGTCGATAGGTTATAGAGTGTCGTGTCGGCCCTCGTGCCATTGCACTACCCCAAGCTATGACGCCACAATGGTACCATGGCTGGTGAGGCTTTGCGCCGTAGCCACCATCCTACGGCGTGGGTTTGTTTCTTTGATATATTTGTGTTTTAGTGGGTTATATGTGTGCCGGAGAGTGTCAAATGACAACAAAAATAAGAAAGAATGTGTTTTGTGTAGTGTGATAGTTTCTCGTATTATAGGAAAAATGCTAAGGTAACCAGACACTAGTGGCTACCTAGAGGTTATATTCTATCCGAACATTCCCAACATATTCCCATAGAGAACGATAACAACCCCTGTCACATCCCGACAACGGCGGAAAGACGGGAATGTGACATAATGATTTACACTGAACAAGATACAAGATCACACCATACCTAGTTTACAAAGATTTAGATTTACAATGATTCCAAGTTTCAATCTTGATTAGTAAGACGCTCGTGTTTACTGTTTAGATAAACACCTCGATAGTGTAAGTCTTTAGTTTCCAATACCCCCAATTATGTTTGATGAACACACCTAAAAATGATACTCGAAAAGGTCAACATAAAGTTAGTGAACTCGTAGGTTTGATAACAACCCAATTGCTCTGCCAATATTTTAAGTAGTGGACAATTGTGCATTATGACAGTGAATTTATGCAATAGATTAGATACCAACCACATAGATACCAACGCTCTTAAAGATTCCAAGTTCTACCATTGCTCGTACCTAAAGCCTACCAGCTAGAGCTATACATAGGGCGGAAGATCCACAAGTTCACAAGTTCACTAGATCACCACTTAACAAGTTTCACAAAGCAAGTTCACGAAAACTCATGCAATTCACATAACAGTCATAGGCACATAACATTGTCCAAAAAAAGATAACGTTTTGCACAATACGAAAACAGTTCAAAACACGTTTGAGTATCATTTTCCCCTAACGTAAAAGATTTAAAAAGTGGGGATACGAGAACTCACCTCAAGCAAAGGTGATAAGTAGCAAGATCAAGATTAAGCAAGCAAATGCAACGACGTCCGAACACGACCTAGTCCAATTAATGTCCAATTTAGATATTCGTTTCAAAATTCTTTTCAAGGTTGATGCATAGAGGTCACATGTGTGTTGTACGGTCACCCATAAACGTTATCAGTGGTGTGATGGTTGACGATTTAGCTTCAAATATAACGTGCTCCAGTTCATATCTTAATATAGTATACTTATGCTATTTAAGTAAAATAGACAAGTATATAAGAAGACTAGGTAATAGATATTCAAAATATACTTCGATAAATCCATTTGGTATATAAGTATAGGGTTTTAAAGAAATTTCGACATGACCCGTACGTTTATAGAATGTTTCCCAAGGTTTCAAACCTTAATTTAAGCACTTTTCCATAATTTCACCACTTTCCGACAAAACACCAAAAATCCATATCTCGCAACGTTTATCAAGAAACATTTCCTCAAATGACTTATATATATTTATATTATTATAATAATATGTTTTTCTTTCAAAAGTTCATTTTAATCACGTAAATCGACTAGTTTTCGCTTATTGGGCCTTAAGGCCCAATAGAGATTCAAAACATTATTAATAACTTCAACAATCCGATTTAGGCTAAATATCAATTCCAATGATAAATATAAGTTTGAGAATTAAACCATAACGTAAGTCAAGACTCACGGACCAAGACCAAGCCATGGCTTGACTTGTCTTATAGGGCCATGGCCCACTAACTCCAAAATAAGCTATCCGTAGCTTATTTTCAAGCCGTTAAGCTACGTTAGGCTTTAAATATCATAACAAGTTACAAAAAAAGCCACGAAAATAAGCCGAACCACAATAAGCCACAGTTTATTGGGCTTATTGGGCCGTGAGCCCTTTTACGCTCCAAAGACATGTACTATCAAAATATACTATCAAAATAAGCTCACAAAAATACGACATAACATGTAAATAACCAAAAATAATTATTTCCTTGTCCTTGTGGTTTTCGAACCAACATAAGCCTAAAATAGTTCAATAGTGCTTATAAATAAGCCGAATAAGCTACTAACCAAAATAAGCTAAATAGCAAATGAATGTTTTTTAACCATCACAACCACGACATACATATGATAAACCCTTATCCCTTTTATATTTGTGTTCGAACCAAAAAGCACCCTTAAATGGTTTTCCGTAAATTTTTAGTGCTCAATTTTTAACAAACGCACCGTACAAATAGCTTTTATGCATCCTTAGGCATTCAAAAGTGCAAGTTAAATAAAAATATAGAAGACTTACAAAGAGGGTTTTGAAAGCGAGATTTAACACGAAACCAACAACCCAAACATTGTTTTTATGAACCCACGCATATTGGTATCAACCCGGATGACTTAGACCTTCATGTTCTTGATAAAAACATGAAAAATGATGGTGTTTTGTGTGTGTTTGCTGCTCGAACAACCAAGAGAGACAAGAGAAAGAGTGTGTGTTTTTTTTGTCAAAATGAGAAGTGTATGTTATGGATCATGACAAAATACTATGTACTAGTGGTTGGACACAAGAGCTAAAAAGAAGCCATCCTTGTCCCCAACAAGGCTTGACCGCGGGTGGGAATCCAAGGGGGTTCGGGTTGGTTCGTTTTGTGTCGATTTTCCTTAAAGCTCAACGTTCTCGACTTTAAAATATTACTCGAAGTCTCCTAGTATTTTTATTAAACTTAAGAATACTTTTCCAAGAACTCAGAATATTCACACGACATATTCCCAATTTAAAACTTCCCAAATTCGATTTGAACATTAACGGATGTGTCGGGTCTCGTTGCGTGACGCTTTTCACTAAACGCGGGAAAACTTCCCGATAATCGTTAAAACGATAACATAGACACTTCGATGCGGAAAAGGTGAATCAAAGAGATTCATTTAAGAAAACCAAGACTCTCAATACCTAGTTAAACCATAACCGTTTCGCGCAAAAGAAGTCAACAAAGTCAACTTTTTAGTTTTCTCCAAGAGAACTGACAAGATCGAAGAACGCAGATATATAATTATAGTATTTTAAAAATACTAAGATCCAGGAAAAGTTACCGTTTATCATAGTCTAACCCCCTTAAAGGAATTTTACCTCGAAATTCAGCTCAAGTCACCAAACATAATGATAATGGAAAGTTCAATGCCTTAAACAGACGTACTGATTCCTTTGACTGGTTCAGTCTCTCAAGTGAGGTTTCTATTGATTCCTCTAGAGACTTAGTTCTAAAATTCAACTCTCATGCCCTCCAAGGCAAATATAGATCATGGCCAATCGGTATGGTAGGTTTTCCTACTGTCTTCACGGTTTAATAGTCCTTCCTAACTCTTGGATTACAAGATTTTGGTCAGGTGTCCGGATATGATCCAGTCTACGACGTGTCAACAAAATGTTCTAAGACATTAGATAGCATCAAATTTCTCGGTTGCTCTAGCCAACGTGGTTAGTTCTACAGGAGGTATGTGTGCCACACATCATGACTCATGTTTTTTTCTTTCAAGATTGTCTAAGATTCACTTATCAGAATGTGGATAGTCTCTTCCAAGCATATTTTACTTGTTTCAAGAAATCTGGGTTTCAACTCGCTAGAGAGGTTAAAATATTTCTTAGGATCGCATCGAAAAAAAAAATCGGGTTTCAACTCGGCCTACTACAAATATGATCAAGTCTCCTCGTGACTTCACAGTGTTTTGTCTAACCATTTGTTTTCCAAAGTACATGCATGATATGGAAACTTGATTTCCTTTCAAGTTCCACTTCTTTAGATCGTTCACTTTTAGGGTTTTTACAAAGGGTGTTATTTCTATCAGATGTGAGTCATGACGTAAATAAGCATAAATAACGACGTACACAAGTATCGAATGTATCAACCCGCATAAGAAAACATACTGCCATCCATTGATTTCCAAGTTTCGTACAAAACCATCCTTCTACTATGATAACTACGACTTTGATAAGAGTCGACCACTGACTGATAATAATCATTTCATAACTAATGCTAACTGAAACTATTTGATTTAAGTCTAACACTAACTGAAGCCACTCAGTTTAGTGATGCAAAAAAGTCCTAACCAATCCATATGGCCTACTGCCCTCTACGATCCCTCTCCTGCTCCAAAGTCGTAACACGGTCTCTCAACTCCTGAAGCTCACGCTGCATTGTGGCGTTCTGCACCAGCAGATCATGAATCAACCTATCTTCCTTAGATCTAGCTTGTGACATCGTCGCCTTCTAGGTGTCAACATGTCCTGCCCATGACTCTAAAGCCTACACCGGTCTCCATATGGCTCTGAAAGTCATTGTAGCCCTCTCCTGCTCCTGCTCTAAACTCTTAAGCCTATATCGCTGGGAAAAGATCTCATCCCTAACTGACCTCGACTTAGTGTACAACTCTCTAAGATCTCGATCATAACCCTGAAACAATGTAGTTGGTAGTGCATCCAAACACTAAGCATGATCATGAATCAACCCTCCCTGAAACTCTACATGTACTCCTAACTCATTCAAATCAAGGGTAAGACGCCTAGCCGCCCTGTATCCCAATCCTAAAGGCTCGTCCATGGTTGTATCCAAAACCTAGACTTCCTGTTGCTGCTACTCCTAAGGTGCAACCTTCTCCTCCTACTCCTCAAAATTAGGACCCTCGTCCTCTGACCCCTCTCTCTCAGAATCTGACTCCGAACTCTCACTCTTAGTTTGAAATCAAAATCTTATCTCATCTAAGTTGCTTAACTTTCCTAACGAGAGTTTCCTTTGGTTCTCCCATAACACGAAATCAATCATCAACTGACTTTCTATAGGGTGATAACTAGTTAATCATCGGCTAAGTTTTACTTAGGGTTCATTATGTGTCAACCACAATGGTCTAGGGGGTATTCGTAGGTCAAGGTGAACAATTTTACTAACAAAACTGCTAGTCTAGTGTATCGACCTAGTCTACTACATTAGAATTCACAATTGTTATCCTTTCTCGTTGCTTGTACTTTAGAATTCAATTGGGGTCAATTTCATCATGAGAGAATTAAAAGTCAATCAGAACTCAATATTGTGGTCACAGCTTATGTGACAAGGTCAAATATTACTAGAAGTTGAAATCATAGTGTTTTTGTCCATGCTCATCCTACTAAGTGTAAAGGTGTGTCCGTTTAAAGTAATCCATCAAGTAGCTATATGGGAGAGAGTGAGCTAGTCTTTCCTTGGGAAAAATTATCATAAGCCTTAGGCTAAGTAACGACTTGGAATCTAATTTAACTCCATAACTCAATCAAACAAGAACTGTCATGAAATTAAACTAAGCATCAAGTTGTTAATTCAAACCTATTGGTATTGAAAAGTTTGTTCAATTATGGGTTTGCCCAACATAAATGAATGGGTATCTATGGCTTAGGAAGAGTAAGTGTAGTTGTTGATGTCGGTCTATAACTCAACATTTCTAAGGGAAAAATCCGGTGTCAATGGTCTGGTGCGTTCGAAATCCTTATTGATAATCAAAGGTGTTCGGTTCGTTTCTAACGGCCGAATAATATGTAGGCATAGTGTGTGTTCCTTCTCGGAGACATGGTTTTCAAAACTTGTCAACGACGTTTATTAAAGTAAAACATTATAAAACTTTGACCATAAATGTAGTTTGGAGCAACATTGTTTGGAATCCTTGAAAACTACAGTCATGCAGAAAAGAAGTTTGTAAAAGTTCGTGTATCGACTACGCGATTTTTCGTATATGATCTGGACCTTGACTTTTAAGAAAATTAACGTTTAAACATGTGTTCAAAACGATTTATATTAAAAACCATCAACCATAGAAAACACCAAATTTTGTACTTCTTAAGGTTTGTAAGAAAACGCTTCAATTGTATAAAGATTTTGATGAAAAGACTTCTGGTCATCCAAATTGGTACCATCTCCAGAACACAAACACTAGGGCGGGCATGGTTACTACGGTTGACGTAAGGAACACAGCCTAAAGTTATCACTCTCTCATGAACCCTATTGTTCCATTTGCAGTATTCTAAGCCCTAATTGTATGTCAGGACCTCGAATTGCGACTACGCTGATCTGTGAGTTGTTCTTAGTGCAACTAAGGATATCATCCAATTAGTCGGTTTAGAATGCAGTGTATTCAGACTTTCTAACAAAGATACATAGTGTGGGGAAGACATGACATGTTATAACCGTGACGTAATAGCATAGGGCAACAACTGAGCAGTTGTGTACCCAAATTAGTGCATAACGAAAGTATCCCAAAATAGTGTTCTCAAAATAGTATAAGAAAAATACTATATCCAAAATAGTGTATTCAACGTTGGCCGTCCGACAACTCAATGTTGGGACGCGTCAAAAATAGAAATTCATAGTATAGGCTTGCTTGTATATAAGCAATAGCAAAGTACGAGTATGCATGGCGGCATATAGAGCGTTGCAAGCCAATCATGTCAACCAAGTATTAGCGATATAGATCTCAAGTACTATATTAGTACGATAGTCGCACCAAGCAGATATGGAATATAAGCAAGGGCAAAGATGACCAGGTAATAGATTAGATATTACCATAACAACTCCTATAATTAAAGATCCAGAAAACTCCCTAAAACATAACAACTCATACTATCAAAGATTCAAGATCCACAAATATTCCCAAGAGACATAGATACTAACATAACGTTTGAAATTAGGTGTTCATAACCGTATATACGTACATATATACTCTTATATATATATATATATTAGATATACCGAGAAGATACGAACTACAAATAAGCACCAACAAGATCGGCCACTACACAAGCATCTCAAGACATCATGCAATATAACTAAGGCGGTATGGCAAACACTAGGCAACCAATGATAATCTAGATCTCAACACTCGCATGCATTCTCATACAACATCAATACGCGAAAGTACATATTATGCAATATGTACGTTCGAGGTCAATTCATTTTTAGGTGGTCTTAGAATTCACATGTCCCTTCCCTTCCCCTAACATAACTTCATGAAACTACCCCCCATCATTTCAGAGTCCTTCGTGAGTTAAGCATAGTTGATCAGGTTATGCATAATTTAGGAAGAAACTATGAACTGCTCGGGCTAGTTAACTTTCGCCATGTTCGAGGTTTTACAAAAACTCTAGTTTGGTTATAGTTGCGGTTTCTTTTTATTTAAAAAAAGCATTTTCTATAACCTTGGCTCTAAATACCAATCTGTCATACCCCGACAATGGCAGAAACACGGGAATGCGACATAATGATTTACATTGCACACGATTCAAGATAAGACCATACCTAGTTTACAAAGATTTAGATTTACAATGATTCCAAGTTTCAATCTTGATTAGTAAGACGCTCGTGTTTAGATAAACACCCCGATAGTGTAAGTCTTTAGTTTCCAATACCCCCGATTTATGTTTGATAAACACACCTAAAAATGATACTTGAAAAGGTCAACATAAAGTTGGTGAGCTCGTAGGTTTGATAACAACCCAGTTGTTGTGCCAATATTTTAAGTAGTGGATAATTGTGCATTATGACAGTGAATTCATGCAATAGATTAGATACCAACCACATAGATACCAATGCTCTTAAAGATTCCAAGTTCTACCATTGCTCGCACCTAAAGCCTACCAGCTGGAGCTATACATAGGGCGGAAGATCCACAAGTTTACAAGTTTACTAGATCACCACTTAACAAGTTCCACAAAGCAAGTTCAAGAAAACTCATGCAATTCACATAAAAGTCATAGGCACATAGCATTGTCAAAAAAAAGACAATGTTTTGCACAATTCAAAAACAGTTCAAAACACGTTTGAGTATCATTTTCCCCCAACGGAAAAGATTTAAAAAGTGGGGCTACTAGAACCCACCTCACGCAAAGGCGATAAGTAGCAAGATCAAGATCAAGCAAGCAAATGCAGTGACATCCGAACACGACCTAGTCCAATTAATGTCCAATTTAGATATTCGTTTCAAAGGTGTTTTCAAGGTTGATGCATAGAGGCCACATGTGTGTTGTGCGGTCACCCTTAAACGTTATTAGTGGTGTGATGGTTGATGACTTAGCTTCAAATATAACATGCTCCAGTTCATATATTAATATATTATACTTATACTATTTAAGTAAAATAGACAAGTATATAAGAAGACTAGGTAATAGATATTCAAAATATACTTCGATAAATCCATTCGGTAACCTTAGTTACCTAAATTAATTGTATAGCTTATCGGAAAATAAACGTTGAATTATACCAAACGACTTAGAGAAGTTTCATATTTTATATTTATAAAATATATTTTTGTCTTTTAGTCGACTTATTAAAATAATAATATTTTATTATTTTGTCGTAAAAGTAAATTTTTGAGGAAAATCTAAGTATATGATTTTTAAGAAATTTCGACATGACCCGTATGTTTATACAATATTTTCCAAGGTTTCAAACCTTAATTTAAACTTTTCCACAATTTCACCACTTTCCGACAAAACACCAAAATACCATATCTCGCAACGTTTATCAAGACACGTTTTCTCAAACGACTTGTATATATTTATATTATTATAATAATACGTTTTTTCTTTCAAAAGTTTAATTTAATCACGTAAATTGACTAGTTTTCGCTTATTGGGCCTTAAGGCCCAATAGAGATTCAAAACATTATTAATAAATTCTACGATCCAGTTTAGGCTAAATATCAATTCCAATAATAAATATAAGTTTGAGAATGATACCACAACATAAGTTAAGAATCACGGACCAAGACCATGTCATGGCTTGGCTTGGCTTATTAGGTCGTGGCCCACTAACTCCAAAATAAGCTATCCATAGCTTATTTTCAAGCTGTTAAGCAACGTTAGGCCTTAAATATCATAACAAGTTACAAACAAAAGCCACGAAAATAAGCCGAACCATAATAAGCCACAACTTATTAGGCTTATTGGGCCGTGAGCCCTTTTACGCTCCAAACAAGTATACTAAGCTTTTAAATAAGTTGATAAGCTACATAGTTCTTTAGATATCACAATATACTATCAAAATAAGCTCACACAAATACGGCATAACAGGTAAATAACCAAAAATAATTATTTCCTTGTCCTTGTGGTTTTCGAACCAACATAAGCCCAAAATTGTTCAATAGTGCTTATAAATAAGCCGAATAAGCTTCTAACCAAAATAAGCTAAATAGGAAATAAATGTTTTTAAACCATCACAACCACGACATACAAATGATAAACCCTTATCCCTTTTCTATTTGTGTTCGAACCAAAACGCACCCTTAAATGGGTTTCTGTAAATTTTTCATGTTTCATTTTTAACAAACGCACCATACAACTAGCTTCTATGCATCCTTAGGCATTCAAAAGTACAAGTTAAGTAAAAATATTGAAGACTTACAAAGAGGGTTTTAAAAGTGAGATTTAACACGAAACCGACAACCCAAACGTTGTTTTTATGAACCCACGCCTATTGGTATCAACCCGGATGACTTAGACCTTCATGTTCTTGATCAAAACTTGAAAAATGATGGTGTTTTATGTGTGTTTGCTGCTCGAACAGCCAATAGAGACAAGAGAAAGAGTGTGTGTTTTTTTTTTATCAAAATGAGAAGTGTGTGTTATGGATCATGAAAAAATACTATGTACTAGTGGTTGGACACAAGAGCTAAAAAGAAGCCATCCTTGTCCCCCACAAGGCTTGACCGCGGGTAGGAATCCAAGGGGGTTGGGGTTAGTTCATTTTGTGTCAATTTTCCTTTTAGGTCAACGTTCTCGACATTAAAATATTACCCAAAGTTTCCTAGTGTTTTTATTAAACTTAAAAATACTTTTCCAAGAACTCAGAATATTCACATGACATATTCCCAATTTAAAACTTCCCAAATTCGATTTGAACATTAACGGACGTGTCGGGACTCGTTGCGTGACGCTTTTCGCTAAACGCGAGAAAACTTCCTGACAATCGTTAAAACGATAACATAGACACTTCAATACGGAAGAGATGAATCAAAGTGATTCATTTAAGAAAACCAAGACTCTCAATACCCAGTTAAACCATAACCGTTTCGCGTAAAAGAAGTCAACAAAGTCAACTTTTCAGTTTTATCCGAGAGAACTGACAAGATCAAAGAACGCAGATATATAATTATAGTATTTTAAAAATACCAAGATCCATGGAAAGTTACCGGTTATCACAACCCCTGAGTATTGTCTACACTACACTACAACGGTTAGGTACACTGCTTAGGGAGTTGTAAAACTTCTTGTGAAGTTTACAACGATCGAACATCAAGTTTTTGGCACTGCTGCATGGGGAATAGTTAGGTTTCAAACTTTATCTAGCTTAGGTCTACTCGCTTAATTCCTTTCAAGTGAGATTTTTATTTTTCTGTTATTAGCTTTCTTGTAGTCTATCTCTTCTTTATTTTATTTGTTTTGTAACCGCCACTTGACTATTCCTTCTTTACTATGAAGAACGCGAATCCACCATCGACCATAGACCCACCAGTCCTACCAACTGCACAACGCCTAAAAGTTGTTCAAGAGCTCGATGAGCTACAGACAATTTCGGCCTACATCGATTCTTACGTTGAGAATATTAAGCACTTTCTTAATGGCTTCAAAAATCCACCCAATGAAATTGATATGGATGACCTTGAGCCCATTGATGAATCAGTAGATGCACCCCTTGTTTTTCCTTTTCTAGATTCGGATGATGATTCTAATAATGGTGAAGTTATTAATGAGTTAGAAGAATACAAGAATGTAGGGAAGTTATGCCGCAAAAAGGTAATTAACAGCATTGATGGGGATGACTTAGCCTTCTCATGTATGATTGGTTTTAGGAAGTTCGTTGCCTATGTCGACCCTTTTTTACCAATGAACATTTTAACGTGTAAAGCCTATAACACTATAATGGTAAAAGGATTAAAAAGCACGGGAAAAAACTTAGTCGCCATAGTTAGGGATGTTTATGTGTTTGTTGGAAGTTTCACATATGTGACCGACTTTGTAGTACTAGAGGATATAGGAGAATTCATTGTAAGTGATATGGCGAAGGTTGTGATGGGTAAACCCTTTAGAAATGTAACTCAAATTGAATATGACTATGTTAAGGGGTTAGTTTCATTCAATAGGATCCTTGATAATTATACATTTCAGATGCCCCGCACTATACCTAGGTTTAAAAATTGGGGGTATGCGTCATGGAGTAGGATTCCACCCATTCATGTACTAAGCAAATGGATTTAATAAACGGATTTAAGTATCCTCATGAGAAGAATAAGTTAATGTACAAGAATTGTTTAAACCTAGTTCCCAAATACCAGGTAGACGAGAGTATGAAAGAGTGTGTTAGCCTTAATTATATTAAGTCAAACAAGAATGTTATCGGTCTTAGAAAGTCAAACTATGTCTTGTATTGTAATTGGCTAGTCGGGTTCAATGGGCTTAGATTGTAATCTAATATTGTCCGTGTTTCGGGCTCAAAGCCCAAGTTAAACCAAGCCTGGCCTGTTAGATAGCCCAAGTGTCAATCATAAGGCAAAAGGGTATAAATATCCCTTCACCACACTTGGTGAAGGGTGTTGGTTACTTTTCATAACTTGTAACTTTCCATTTTTCTATCTAATCTTCTTGTTTATCTCTCTACTTTCTCTCTCTAAGATTCTTCTCATTTTCTAGCATCTTGGTATAGATTATAGTTGTGTAATGGATTAAACTAGTGGGATAACAGAGTGGCTCATTCGTGGGCATGTGAGCCTGCATGAAGTCACGTAAAGACGTGTGACTCCAAGTCTAGCTAAAAGACTCTCTAATAAACAAAAGGGCTTGTTGGAAGGCAACCCAATTCTTTTAATTTCATGCATTTTAGGAGTGTCTTGTGTGTTTTAATTCTATTTGGTTTGTTCTTATATGTTTTAATTATTATTTGATCATGCTTTGCTTTGTCTTTAACTTTCTTTTAATTGCAATGAAAGGTATTTCATAAAAATTGTTAATGATAATCCGGTTTGAAATAACCATTTCAAACATATTAAATAGATTGTTTAGATTAATCCACGTCTTGTGTGTCATGTGATTGTGTTAACTAATATCAAGTTTTATGAAGTATTTTTGCAGGAAATAACTAATAGAATTGCGTGCAGAAATGTTTTCCAAGAAAATGAAATTGAAATTTTCACATGGAGACGGCGGCAGGATTTTTCCTGATGGCGTCACATCTCCAGACTTGCGAAAATACGAAAATTTTTTATAATTTTCAAAAAATTAATTTTGTAAAATTTCTAAAATTTGCAATTTTCTTAAAAAGCTGCGAAAAACCTTGATTACACTAACACATTCACCCTATCTTTACTGCTTTTATAGAGTCAACCCTAAAAGTTTCATTGTATATATTATTATCCCGCCAATTTTACGTCAGGTATAGTTGTTTTTGCCTTTGATTTACATGTTATATTTGATGAGAAGAAACTTGAAAGTTCTTAGGAGTTTCATGTGGTTGATCCTTGGATGATGATTTAGCCAGTTATCATTTGTTTCTTCTCCATTATTGAGCAAACCGGGGAGTACTAGTTTCTTTTACTCTTTTCTTTTTCCCTTTATTCATTTTACGGGTACTTTTAAGAACATTGGGGACAATGTTCATCTTAAATGTAGGGGGAAAATAAGCCTTAGAAACTATTTCTTCAATTTCCGCTTGCTTATTCCTTAAAATGATGTGTAATATACCGAAACAGAGCATAGACGGTAATTTTGGCCCAAATTTTAATTTTTTTATGACACACATTGACGAAAACTGAGTATTAATAGCGTCTCATGGATAGAAATTATATGACTAGCACAAAAACCCTACCACTCAAAAATTCCATCCCAAAAATGTGAGGTTCACCCCAAGATCTTTAGGAATTCAGGTATCCATTTTTGATACCTAAGATAATTTTACCTTTAGCTTTCTCGAGTTAAAGAGTGAGCAATCACGTATGTCACGTTCATGTATGTGTTTATTGTAACAATTCACATTTTTCACATCTTTTACGACTTAATAACTCAAGCAATTATTTTTAGACGTTTACGCGTTCGCTTTTATTTCGCGTCATTTGCTTAAATCGCATAAGTTAAAAATAATCATCCAACGTAAACGGGCACCAAACAAATTAAAGTTTACATCAAGCAAGCAATATATTATTTTTACGAAAGTAATAATTAACTTTTTACAATTTATTTTATCAGTTATGTAAAGCATTTACGTTTCGCGCTAAATTGCATTTAGGTATTCCCATAGCCACCAAAATTAATCTACGCTTCAACGAATACCCATTTTCTTATCCAATGCTCAAATTTTTATAAAACTTACCTAAGATTATCATTATAGCCAAATTTATACCTAAGGAAAACAACCAAGACATAAACATTTCAAGTGTACACCTTTTAAATGAAAACTACATTTAAACTACAAGTAAATGCTAGGTAAATGTCAAAATATCAAAAACAAATGTCCTAGTCACTCCCCCTTGATTTTGTGGGATAACTCCCACCTAAGGGGACCAAGAGCTCACTAACATACAACTTGAGTCTTGTACAACCTAGCTCATTAAGGTTTGTGTCCAAGACTTGCAACATTGACTAAAGACTTTCCCTAATTTCCTCAAGGTGTCTTGCACTTCCTATGACCACTTTGACTAGCACCTTTTGTATATATATCTCATGCACTAGCAAGTAATAACATACACAAGTCTTAACACTTACCAAAAACAAACAAAATCCTCTCCCTTTTGTGCTTGAAAACCTACGGCTCAAAACCCTTAATATACATAATCCATAAAAAAATTTCTACCACTTATACAAGCATTCCTACATCATATCTAAGACCTACTAAGAAGGTTTGAAGGCTTGGTTAAGCCTTTACAAGTGTTTAGAAATAAAAAGCAAGATTAGGGTTTCAATTTGGTTTTAGGGTTTTCAAGTGTGCAAGCTAGGGTTTATAATCTAAACAAGAGTTTAGATTGTGTTTGTAATCATCATACATCATACTAAGGTTAACTAAAACTCTTTATGTCTTTAATTTCATGATTTTATGGATATATAATACTTATATAGTTAATCACCATTTAGGAAAGGTTTTAACATGTAAAATGGATTTTTACTTGTGATCATGCTTTGATAAACTTTTTAACATGTTATATGGATGTTAATGTTATGTTATAATGGAGGTATATACATTATATGAGTTTGGTTTATGTATAAGAGTATATATAAACAACTTACCTAAAAAGTATACTTAATAAGGTTCAGGAATAAATAAGTATGTACACATTTGGATCTTGTGATTCTTGGACAATATATGGACTAATTATGGATTAGAGACCCTAAGGATGTAAGACATGTAATATTTAAGGTTGTAATGGACTTGTAACAAAGTGTAAAAACTAAAAAGTTATAAAAACAACTTTTAAACACATTTTGAGAAAATACCAAAAAGGGGTTGTTTGAATTCGATTTTTAAGGCATACATTTTATATTTTTATTAAATACTACATGTCACAAGGATCGTGGGCATATAGAGAACTTGAAAATCCAATTTATAACGAAAGAGATACGACGATTTCAAGTATACGATAATTAATACTTTTATAAAACTCTTTTTATAAAGGTTACTGTTCACATCAGTGAATAACCTTTGGAAAACATCATTAAATAAATAGAGATTTCAATTATGAAAACGTGCTCGAAAGAATCACTAAAATCGGAGCTAAAACGAATAAAATACGACATTTACGAGATTTACGATAACTAAATTTATAAAAATAAATTTATAACTGTCATGAACAGTAAAAATCACTATTCATCATAGGATTCAAAATATTAAAATGTAATATTTTGATATATCTTTCTAATACGAAAGCGTGAACGTAAGAAACGGATTAAAAACGAGAAAGTTACGTCGTTTTTACTAAAGAGATATTTATAAACGTTTTACTTTATAAATATGATTTTCACTAAGACAATTAGATGGTGATGTAACTATATAGGATTATATCTGGTAGTTGTTAATCAAAGTACTTAGTACTCATCCGACCTATAATTATTTAGGTTGCATTCGGGCGTATTTGTGACACGTTTTCATTTGTGATATACATTATCGGTTAACTCACTCGAGGTGAGTTTATAACCCCCTGTTTACTTGTTTTACATATACTTTTGGGGTGAGAACATGCTTGTTTAAAAATTCATTTACATGATTGGTTTAAATTCATTACATGTGCATTTACAATTCGTTTTACAAACTAGTCTACATACTTAATTACTTATTTTGGGACAAAATACATTGTGTGTTTCACGTTATTTTGAAAACAAGGACATACATAACTTTCACTCAAATGATTACGGATTAGCTTAGGTTGTATGAACTGTTAATTACTTAATGGGTAAAGCGCGAGGGTTATAAAATAGATCTATTGAGGATTGACAACCCCCGTTTGGGTGATTAGCTATCACTAGTTCGAGATTGAACTAACGAACGTTATAACATTGTCGGAACAAAACATGATATACAGATGAACATAAACCTTACAGTGCCTTGAATAAAGTGGCATACTTATATAAGTCTGAGCCTCGGTTTCATGAACTTAGAGTAATCGTAATCATTGTTTTATACACACATGAACTTTTACGTTACCTTGAATAAAGTGGTAATACATACTTGAAAATCATTGTTTTATACACACATGAACTTTTACGTTACCTTGAATAAAGTGGTAATACATACTTGAAAATCATTGTTTTATACACAT
This sequence comes from Tanacetum coccineum, assembly GCA_026074375.1. Taxonomy (NCBI): domain Eukaryota; kingdom Viridiplantae; phylum Streptophyta; class Magnoliopsida; order Asterales; family Asteraceae; genus Tanacetum; species Tanacetum coccineum. The sequence goes on along the minus strand of BQNB010010458.1, from coordinate 1,557 downwards.
ATGAACTTTTACGTTGCCTTGAATAAAGTGGCAATACATACTTAAAACATTTTGGGATATTATGCTAATAACATTCATACATACATTTTGGTGACTGTTTGGGGATTTAAATGGTCATGTATACTTTACAACTCTTTGATTTATAACATTCATCCATACGTTTTGGTGACTATTTACGGATTTAAATGGTCATGCATACTTCACAAAACTTTGGTTCTGTATTTATACTTACAAAAACCTATGAACTTACCAACTTTAATGTTGACACTTTTAAGCATGTTTTTTTTCAGGTGAATTAGATGCTTGGCTTACTTGAAGTACATTGTAGAATAAACCTTACAAGATTTCTTTTCAAATGACTCAGTTAGAGGTCGTTCTCTCATGACTTGTGCAATGGTATTATGAAGTAACGCTCCCGAAAACATATTTCGCTGCGACCCAATTTTGGGGGTGTTACAGATTGGTATTCAAAGCCAAGGTTATAGAGAACTAGGTTGCATATTTGACCTAAACTATAACCGTTTTTCATAAACATTTCATACATCAAACATTTTTAAAGTACACAGACTTTCTATGGGATAGACGAACACTAGAACCTTGTCGAGGTATGGTGGGTTGCACCATAGCCTCAGGACCATACATGATATACATGCAATATGATAACTATGTGAAGTTAGATGAACGTAAAAGTTTGAGTATTGTCCAACGTCGAGTAAATTTATTAATTAGGTCAAGATGTGTAACAATCCATGATTGAATCTCAAGACAGTTCTTGTTTGATGAGTTGCGAAATTGAGTCATGACAAGTTATTACACAACTCGAGGTGCTTGATAAATTCCCTCGAAGATGGTTAGGACTCATGAGGCAGGAGTAAACCCTTAGAGGCATTATGTGAAACAATTATGCGTAATTATAGTGATAAAACCACTATATCAATACTTGTCTAATATGTGCAGACACACTACTTGCTTACTTGCTGACGTGTCTTATGTACATATATATGTGTATATGTATATATATATACATGTATATGTATATATATACATGTATATGTATATATATACATATACATGTATATATATACATATACATGTACATGTATACATATACATATACATGTATATATATACATATACATGTATATATATACATATATACGTATATATGTACATATATACGTAGATATGTATGTATATACGTAGATATGTATGTATATACGTACATATGTATGTATATACGTACATATGTATGTATATACGTACATATGTATATGTCTGTATATACATACATATGTATGTATATACATACATATGTCTGTATATATAGATACATATGTGTATATATATATATATATATATATATATATATATATATGTATATATATATACATATATATGTATATATATACATATATATGTATGTATATACATACATATATGTATATATATATATACATACATATATATATATATATATATATATACATATATATATATGTATATACATACATATATATGTATATATATATATATACATACATATATATATATATATAC
>BQNB010010457.1:72542-83917 GCA_026074375.1 Tanacetum coccineum | reverse complement strand
AGTTTTTGAAAACCATCCCCATAGCTCGATCTACCTGATCCGCTGAACCACGCGCCCCACGCGCCATCCCCATCGTCTCCAGCCGCCACCACCATCGCGACATCAACACCACCATCATCATCATCTTCACGTTATCATCATCATCACCATCACCAACACCCCGTCACCACCATCCCACCACCACGCACACCACCATCTCATCCGCACCACCATGGGGGTGCGTTTGTTTTTGTTATATTTTTTAAACAGAAAAAGGTGCGTTTGGTTGTTTTCATAAATAGCCAAGGGGTGTTTGGTTGTCATAACACCAAACTAGGATGCGTTTGGTTGTAAAACCACCCGAAAAGGGTGCGTTTGTCGTGGGTCAGCCACCACCCGAAAAGGGTGCGTTTGTCGTGGGTTTAGGGCAGCAGCTAGGCTGCGTTTGGATTGTCTCGAAAGCACCGCAGGGTGCGTTTGGTGGTACTTAACCACCACAAGGGGTGTTTTGTTTCGGCTGTAAACCACCACAAAAGGGGCGTTTGGTTGGCAGTGTATCAGCCGCCACGTTCGGGTGCGTGTTTGGTTTTGTCTCAAGCACCAAGGGTGCGTTGGGTTGTGATTTACGCACATAGGGTGCGTTTGGATCTGGGTCTACCAGTTAGGGTGCGTTTGGTTTTGGTGAGAACGCAACAAAGTGCGTTTGGTTTGGCGTAACAGAGTGCGGTTGGGTGGCAGCCACCACCATAAGGTCCGTTTGGTTTTATATCACCACAAGAGGGTGCGTTTGGTTCTGCCCTAGCACCGAAGAGGGTGCGGTTTGGTTGTGGTTTTAAACACCAAAGGGTGCGTTTGATGTTGTAAAACCCCACAAGGGGTGTTTGTTTGTTCGGTGGCAGGAAATCCGAAAAAAAGGGGTGTTCGGGTTGGGTTTATATCACCAAAAGGGTGCGTTTGGTTTGTCTTACAACAAAAAGGGTGCGTTTGGTTGAGGGTTTAACAGCCCACAAGGGGTGTTTGGTTGGGCAGAAAACAACATAAGGGGGTGTTTGTTTGGTTTGGCAGATTTGCCAAACAGGTGCGTTTGGGTTAGCAGGAAAACCATATAGGGTGCGTTTGGGTTAGCAGTTTCACCATAAGGACGCGTTTGGGTGAGCAGAAACAACTTTAGGGTGCGTTTGGTTCATATAAAACGATGGATAAATATAACTTAAGGTTTTAAAAATATTAAAACCGGATATATATAAAGGTGGTTAAATGGTTAAATAAATGTAATAATCATTATATTGTTTAGTTTAGAAATATATATAAAAATATATATATATTTAAAGCACGAGGATATTGCAACACGGTTTGTTTGAAAAGTGGAAAAACATTGGATTTTATAAATATGGAAAACGTTATATAAACGGGAAAAGTCATGATGAAATTTATATAATTTTCTATATATATTTATGATTCACAAAAACTGCTATTACTTTAGAAACCGATAAAAGGACTAAATTATATTTTAAAAATATACTAAAATATAACTATACGATAATCTGAGCAACGAACGAAAACTATACTTTTACAATGAGACAACTATTTTGGACACGACCCGTCGAGGAAACAAAATATAAATTTATAAAATATTATTTTATATTTTATCATTGTCAACTAGAAGATAGCATCATAATTGTCGTAAAAGCTGTACAAACATCGTTTTAACATAATTTGTAACCTTAAAACATCGTTTACATCTATACGAGAACTTTTTATTTATTTAATTGGTTTTCTTTGTTATATAATTCACGATTTGAATTATATACTTGTTCATTTTTGACATGTAATATATACATAATATATTACACACTTTGCGTTACTTTTCGATTTATTTTATTTAACCAACCACCAAACTATTACAACTTTAAATCTAAATCTTTTATCAACGTGTCGCGTTGATGTAACCATTCATCGGAAGCCCAAATACATTATCCTAGGCTAGTGGGACTTAGCCGTTAAGATTAGTTGCAACTTCTTGATCGAGCCGCTTCTTCTTCCGTTCGGGTTGTGCATATTAGATGCCTATCTGTCAATCGTTCTACATCATCGAGGTGAGTTTCATAACCTCGCTTTTCAATCTTTTGAATGTTTATAAACCCGCGAGGGGGATACATGCTTGTTTACAAATGCATTTACATGTTTGATTACAAATTGGTTCACATACTCTTTTACATAGCTCGCTATGGGATATATTACTTGACTTCATTTTTGGTCACAAATATATGTAATTTACTTTTGAATGGATTACGGATTTGTAGGCGGGCTTTTTTAAAAAATAAGCGGATTGAACTGATGACAAAAACGGTACTGCCCGGGTGTTCTTGGAGGGGACACCGGTAACGGGAGTACATATTTTTACTTTACTGCCCGGGTGTTCTTGGAGGGGACACCGGTAACGGGAGTACATATTTTTACTTTACTGCCCGGGTGTTCTTGGAGGGGACACCGGTAACGGGAGTATATATTCTTTAAATCACTGCCCGGGTGTTCTTGGAGGGGACACCTGTGATGGGTATATATAAGTCTACGTCACAGCTTCATGAACTGTAAATCACTTGGAGGGTGAGCGCGAATGTTATGAAATAGATCTATTCGGGTGTGGATCCCTGTTCGGGTGATTAGCTATCGCCGGTAACGAACGTTATAGCGTGATGTCCACGCGAATGATATAAAATAGATCTATTCGGGATTGACAATCCCCGTTCGGGTGATTAGCTATCACTAGGTAAACGAACGTTATAACATGTCGGATTACGATTGGTTGGGACTACAGGGCCCCCAACAAATACACATGAATTTTTACTGTTATATTAGTGCATCGGTTTCATGAACTTAGAGTAATTGTAATCATTGTTTTATACTCACATGGATATTTACTGTGCCTTGAATAAAGTGGCAATACATACTTGAAACATTTTGGTGACATTAAATTGGTCATGCATTCTTTATAAATCTTTGGGATAAGATTGGTACTTTTGGTGACATTAAATTGATCATGCATTCTTTATAAATCTTTGGGATAAGATTGGTACTTTTGGTGACATAAAATGTGTCGTGCATTCTTTATAAATCTTTGGGATTTTTACATGGTACTGTGATGACACAGTGGACAAATACATTCATTTGAAACTTACATTCATATTTAAACTAACCTATGAACTCACCAACTTTATGTTGACCGTTTTAAGCATGTTTTTCTCAGGTGATATAGATACTTGGCTTACTTGAAATGCATTGGAGTCTATACATTTAAGTTTTTCATGGTGATGCAATTATGGGACAAATGCTATATTAATTTTAAGGAAATCAACGAGATTATTTTTCAAACGACACATTTAGAGGTCGTTCTCTTGTATCTAGCGTTGTGTATTATGAAGTAACTCCCTCGGGCATACTTCCGATGCGACACGCATTTTTGGGGGTCTTACACATTTCTTCACTTGTAGGGAATACAATGTAATCTGTATAAACTCAGTTGACTTCCCTCCAGTTCATACCGCATACCTTCAAGGAGTTAAACTGCTTTTCCCTAAACAGACAACCATTCGAAGCAAATATGAAACTCTGATGTAGTTGACAAATCTTCTAACTATATTGGTTTAAGCTCGCAGCAGAATTTGTAGAAGATGAAGTAAACCACACTTAGTAGCAAATCTGACTTCTTCATTGTGGATTAGTATCCAATCCATTCAGGGGAACATACACATACTTCACACAAATAGCTCATAGAAGTTAGAAACTATAACCTCCAAGTCAATTAAGTCTCGGATGTTGTATACACCAAAGTTAATTAAGTCCCGGATGTACACATTTCTTCCCCATAATTGTTGCACTCTGTCGAATAATACTTATCTTCCCCTTGATTATATTCGATGACCATTGAAATAATCATAATTCAGTTACGTTTGAATATTCGATAGAAAAATCATGTGTGAAGTTGCTTCTCCTCATACTTATTCAATTCTAACCTCGTATTCTGTCGGTTCTTTGTAATGATTACTGATGGAGAAAACTCGGTATTACCAACTTGATGTTGAAGTAGAATACCCCAAACTTGTGACTTATGTCTTGTATATCCATGATAAAGAACGATGTAGAGAATCTGTGCTAATTCTCTAAGTACTCTATACTCCTCAACCAACCAACCATCAAGTATTAGAAGTACGCCACCTCTTGACTAATTCCACAACCGAATGTGGTGATAGCTTATCATGTGAGTCATTAAGAACCAACTTCTGTGTTTATAGATCTCACACAACTAACTAGATTAGCCAAGTCGTCATCATAACTGATTATTAGCTCAAACAAGTTATCTTAGAAAATCATCATCCAACCAACCTCAACTTTTAAGATATAATAAGAACAAACGCCAAATCTTGAAATTCAACCATCAACTTCAAAATAAATGATATCGATTTCATCCCTATAAACATTGTGCGTTAAAATCCCTAAATAGGCCTTTTTAACAAACCTGTTTTTTCCGTAATCTTCTTTTGTAATAAGGGATCATTTTTTAAGCAATTAGTGATGTTTTTATCCGTTCATGTATAACAAAATTCGTTTAATGCATTAGTTAGACCAAATTATATAAACTTCGCAGTCCAAAATTATTCAGCCCCTTTTGTTAATTTCATAACGCAGCACATTATATTTGGATCAATACCAAACATCCGCCCATTCATAATTTTGGTATAAGCACAAGCATTCCAAACCCAATCAGTTTATAGCAATTTGAATATCAACCCATTTTCCTTTATCTTTTTAACCGGGCCATTTATTCTTTGTGTAACAAGATCTATGCGTTTCATGTATTTGTTCAGCCCATTATTCAAAACGTGTAGGGCATCCTTATAACTCTAAACCACATTTATAAGATCCCATATACACAAACCCTAAGAATAACCATCCGCTCCCTTTTTTTTCTTTTGAGTGCAATTACTAAACAAACATCCCATCTATCATTTCCCTTTCATAAAACACTCAACAACTTTGATACTCAACCCCAAATCATCTATTACTCTTTCAATATCAGCCATGAATGAAAGCTTATGACCTCAAACCCACAAACAAGAACCCAAGAATAGGAATCAAGTCCATGCACGACATCAAGATCTTTAATAAGATCTACGGTAGGTTTATTCTTTTTTTTTGTTTCTTGGTTCCATCGACGAAAAGAAAGACAAGAACAATCTTGTTCTTAGACTTTCTTAATAGTTGTCGAATATTGAAAAGAAGTAATGTTTCTTATAGATCAATATTGATCCTTTAGAGGTCACCTCTTCAATGTAGGACACGAAAAAAGAAGAATCTGAGATCATACTGTAGTTTTTAATTCAGTGTTAAGTCGTTGTAGATGTTAAAGAATGGGATTTAGGGGGCGAGTTTAGATTTATTGTTGTGGTGTGTGTAGAATGGTTGGAGCTATATGTGGTATTTTTCCCCTTTTACGTCAGTTTTCTTTTGACAAAGCATGTAGCTTGCCTCAAATTTGATATCGGAATTCGAATCATCGAGAATTGACCACCGTTTGATTTCCAAAAATGGTTTGTCAAAATTGTTCTTTCCATTTTTCCATATGGTCAAGGAGTATAAAACTGCCTTTATTTTTTATATATCACAAATCAGACCACATCGAGAATGATTTAGGCTTGGTAGCAGCTATAATATCGAGTTTGACCTTAAAAAGTAAATGTCGATTTTGACTTCTGAAATTGTAAACAACCTGTTCTTCTTTCCTTCATTTCATTCACGACAAAAAGCATTTTGGGTATCCATCGGATCTGGTATTGTGGCAGTTTGAATATCGAGTTTTGACCTAAAAAGTCAACATCGAAATTTGAAGTTTGACCAGATCCGAAAATGACGTCACTTCTGAAATTGCTCAATAAGCAGTTAATATCAAAATTACATCTAACTAACTGAAATTGAACAAATCTTATGTTAAAACCATAAGCAGTCAATCTCGATCAAGTCAAACATATCGAAAATAAGCTAAACTGTGTAATAAGCTGTGAAATAATTTGTAAAACAAATAAACTGCTAAACTGATGTATAAACCACAACGAGCATATCGAATAAGCTGCTGAACTGAATTTGGATTAAATCTGCTGTAATAAGCCAAATAAGCTAAACCGAATAAGCTGAAAAACATCACTAGTCGCTTTGAAGCTCTGGTACCACTTGATAGAAATCATAATTCACAATCTCGGGAGGTCGGGGAAGCTTAAAGTAACAATAAGTCATAATAGGGAGGAGAAAGCTTTTCATCATTTTCAAAGTTTCATTAAAAATGAAAAAGGAATGGAAATTACAATTATGAGCTTCACCCTTTAATGTTGATTAGAGAGGAGTATTTATAGGAAAAACACAAGGACACTTTGGGCTAATTACACTTTCAGCCCTTGTGTTTTAACTTAAACATAAACTAGCGTAATTTCCATATAGATACCACATTTTTAATCCTAACAGATCCTTACGTGCTTTTATTTTCCCTATACGTGAAACCCTTATTAATACATACATATAAGTACTAATTATATTATACTACCATAACTATTTTACATTTCATTTTGCCATATTATATTTTGCGTCGCATTCATCCATCTTCTTGCATCATGCATGGTTCATATAAAGAGATTTATATAAACTCTTGCTTGTGCAGATTCATGGTTGCTCCAATTATTTTGATTTCGTCTGATTCCTCGGATGAGAGCGTGGGATCATCCAGCTCGCGGATCATTTTATTTGGCACAATCCTGACCGAGATTCCTACTGAGACTCATGTGATTCCACCTGTTGCTCCCGAGGCCGAGACGGCAAGAGTCGCTTCACCTGCTGGAGTACTCGACCTGATTACATATTCATCTACCGACTCCAATACATCAGAGGACTTACCTTCACCAGAGCATTTTTCCACTATACCGGCTACTTTACCATTCTTGCGTACTGATTCATTTGAGGCTTTTGATAGTGACTCATCCGATAGACCCTTATCGCTTGACTCACACGAGACTGTTGTTGCTCAATGAATGAGCAAGGCAACACTCCATTTATCATCATCTGAGACATCATCACCTACTCATGAGTTACCACCTGCAGTACGTCAGAGAGTACCTGCATCACCTGAGATACCTCGTCGATCTAGTATTCTTGTCTTGCTAGGCCAGGAGATACCCTCGGTAGTCACTTACGCACACTAACCATGTGGCTGGTACTTAGAGGTGACAACATGGAAGAGAGTACACCAATATACCATGCTCGTGTACAGTGGTACTACCCTAGGGGTTTGTTCTCTCACCATCATCTTGACTAACATATCGGTAAGAGGCGGAAGATAACGATATCTTCTTGTTCTTTTATCATCGTATTGCACCAACGGCTACTATGTAAAATTGATGATTCACCTACCAGACCTTCTTGCAAGAGATGTAGGTCTCTGACTACTTCTGTACCTTCAGCTATTCCTGATTTAGGAGCTTTATCTCCTACCTATGCTGATCTTCTTCCACTTCGCAAGAGGTTTAGAAGTTCTTCAGCTAGATTATCTATAGAGGCTAGCATTGAGGGGAGTATTGAGATAGGTAGTGAGGAGGAGGACATTGATTCTGACATTTTGGCTGATATCGATGCGGATATAGCAGCGAAGGCTGCAACAGCTGGGGAGTTTAGGGTTGAGACCGATGTTGGAGTCGAGGGAGACGAAGAAGCCAAGGAGGAGGCTGAGTCTAGTGCTAAGGGCACTATAGAGATTAGGATTGAAAGGGCTACTGAGTTAGAGATTACTGAGGACATTCCTGCACCTGTTACTGATGAGGGTGACAGAGAGACTTTTGATATTGGATTAGATGTGGTCATTCAGGAGTTGTATGATCACATGGTGGATATTCTTGTTCAAAGGATTGCTGATGTTGAGGAGGAGCAGAGACGTCAGGAGGTCCGAGCGTTATCTGACAAAAGGGAGATGACTAGGTTGCGTGAAAGAGATAGCATGTTAGAGGGGAGTAATATGAGGCTTAGGGGAGCTTTGGCTGAGGAGAGATAGCGGGTTAGTAGCTTTGGACGCCACTTGGGTTATGCCCAGGATGAGTTGAGACATATTCGCTTGTTTCATTACCATGATAGGATGGACTTTAGGAGGCTAGAGGGTTTTATTATGAGACATCTTGGCTACCGTCCTTAGATTAATGTATTCGGATTTGTGTAGTGACACATGCTAGTTAGTGGTAGCGTTAGGGATGTATATCCTAGATTTAGAAATCTACGTTGTAACCGACTTATGCTTATGTTCGAGATCTTATGTTACTATCTATATATATGATGTTTCGAATATATTATTCTCGTAATGCATAGTTATTTTTATTGATTTCTTCGTTCTGGCAAAATGAAACTCTATTATATTTTATGTTATATCTTATTATTCTTATTCGTTGTCTATGGTAGCCATATCTTGTATCGAGGTTTACCATGCATTTTGCCTTGAGTATAGGACAATGACAATCACACGTTTCAGAATGACACCTGCAGGAATTGAGGAGCTAATCTCTCGATGTGTGGTAGAAGCTTTGAAATCTTACGAGGTTAACCGTAACCCATGACCTGTTATGGAGAGTGGGGATGAACATGAGGATGATAATGGGAATAACCAGGGAAATGGAGGCGATAATGGTAATGGGAATGGTATGGGAGGAGGAAACAGAGATGGGGATCCTAATATGAACGCTGGAGGTTTAGTGTCTGTTGCTCGTGAGTGCAATTATCAGAATTTATTGAAATGTCAGCCACTTATCTTCAAAGGAACTGAAGGAGTTGTTGGGCTGACTAGATGGTTTGAAAAGATGGAGACCGTGTTCCACATCAGCAATTGTCCATTGAAATATCAAGTGAAGTATGCCTCATGCACTCTACAAGACAGTGCATTGACTTGGTGGAACTCTAACAAAAGGATAATTGGGACTGATGTTGTGTATGCCATGGCATGGAAGGAACTTATGATGTTGATGATGGAAGTATACTGTCCAAGGAATAAGATCTAGAAAATAGAGATCGAGCTATGAAATTTGGCTGTGAAGGGTAATAATTTAGTTGCATATACCTTAAGATTTCAAGAACTAATCTTGATGTGCACCAAGATAGTCCTTAAGGAGGAGAACATGGTTGAGAAGTTTATTGGAGGTCTTCCAGATAATATCTATGGAATGTGATTGCAGCAGAACCCACAAGACTCCAAGATGCTATTCGGATTGCAAACAACTTGATGGATCATAAACTAAAAGGTTATGCTGTAAGGAATGCTGAAAACAAAAAGAGATTTGATAGCAACCAAAGGGATAATCGTGTGCAGCAACCACCTGCTAAGAGGCAAGATGTAGGAAGAGCTTACACTGTTGGAAGCAATGAGAAGAGAGGATATGTTGGGCCTTTTCCTTACTGCAACAAGTGTAGACTACACCATGTAGGGCAGTGCAGTGTGAAGTGCGATAATTAAAAGAAAGTCGGACACATGGCTAGGGATTGTAAGGCCGCAGTTACTGCCATAGTTCAACAGGCCCTAGTTTTGAATCAGCAAGCTGTTACCTGTTATGAATGTGGAAGGAAGGGACACTGATTTAAAGATTTCTTACTATATATATAATATAAATATTATAAATATATAATAGGATAATATCAATAAAATCAATGAATAAACCGGAAGTATGTAATTTTCCCGGGTCGTTTTTTCCCAACGAGGATTGCAATGGAAAGTCGAGAGTCGGTTTGATATCAATGCTTGAATAACACAAATTTGGGGATTGGTTTTCTAATTCTACGAGAAAAACAAGTAAATGCAACCTAAAAATGAGAGCAAATAAGGATTTAAACCTAAAAATAAGAATGGGATCCTAAACCCGTTCTTTAAAAAACCAAATTGTAAAATTTTAACCCTACGAGTGCAAATTTAATTTTCCTAAGTTCTAAATGATAAAAGAAAATTTAAAAAAAAATATTTTTTTGATTTTTATTTAATTTTTTATGAATTAAAAACAGTTTTAATAAGAAAAATTAATTAAAAATACTAAATTAATTCATAAAAATCTAAAAAATTAAGGAAAAGTAGCTTGAACAGTGCTGGTTCTATGAAAAATAAAAAGGGCTTACCAGCTTATTGGAATAAGCTGGTATTAAGGAAAAATGGGCTAAATGCTTAAAAGGGTAAAAAGAGTACAAAAGTTAAGTAAGTTGTAGGGTTAACAGATAGCCCTACTGGTGCTGGTGGTATTTATGTGTGTTTCTTAGGACGAGTGTGTGTAAAGGGAGAGGTCATGGGTTCGACCCCCATGCCTCTCTCTTTTTTGAAAACATTTTTTTTACAAACTTGTAAAATAAGCAAAAATAACAACTTTTAAAAAAGTAACTTTTTATAAATCTTAAAAATAAGCTGGTAAAAAGCTAAATAAGCAGGCAGTTTGAAACTTTTTACACTAAGTCTAAAAGGCTTAATTGTTTAGCTTTTATAGGACAAATAAGCTAATAAAAAAGACAACTAAGCTAAAACAGATACTACACTACACCTAATCAGCATATATGAGCAAAAATAAGTAAAGAAAAATGAGCTGAGAAGTCTTAAAACGCAAATAAGCAAATGGCCAAACAGTCAATCAAAATAGGCAAAAAGGGCACTTTTGGGCTTAATTTTAAGCCACCTAATGGATCCTTATGGCTATACAGCTTATACCCCTAAAAAGCTTAGCCTATGGGCTACAATAATCAGCAATCAAAAGAAAGTTTGAAAATCATATAAGCCAAGAAAAAGCCTTGTGAAAAGGGTTGTTTTCACACAGATTGCACTTTTTTGGTTTTCCTTTAAAAGACAAGTGGGCTTTTTGCAACCTAGAAATAAGCTAGTAAATGAAGTTTAGATTGCAAGACAAGCTGAAACAGATAAATTTCTATGAAAGAAATTTCAAAAGCTAAAACAATATTTTACTAACTCAAAATTGAGATTGAAAAAGAGCTTGTTAGGACAGAAAAGGACTTGACAAAGTAAGACTAAATCCATAATTTCAACTACACTTAACTAGGACTTGTTACCTCTGAATTTTAACAACATACACAACAACAACACATCATTTAGAAACTAGTTTTGAAAACCTAATCAGACAAGCTACTACAATCTATATTTGAAACCACATATTCAAACTACTTTTGCATAAAACCTTAAAATAAGCTTTTAAACCTTAAAACCCTCAAAAACAGATTAAGTTGACTCAAGAAAGCTTGCCAAAGTTACCCAAGTGACCCAAACCAATTTTCACACTAATTTGACCCATTTAGCACCTTATGCCAAACACCCCTTTAAATTTATCAAATCCATT
>BQNB010010457.1:10628-67121 GCA_026074375.1 Tanacetum coccineum | reverse complement strand
GTTTGTCTAAATGAACTGCTTAATGGATGTAAAGTGCTCCTGTATTGAAATCTATATGCTAATGAAGGGTGAAAAGTGAAGACATGATGAGATACCTGACGGGAAGTGGAAGCAACGCACCAAACAACATTTTTTAAGCATCATGTAGTTTTGGATCATATATACATTTTATCAGAAGGATTTTAATATGAATGGGGTAGCACGTGGGGTGAAACTGAAAGTAACCGGGTATGACGTAAAGTGATTGAGTAGTTAAATGCTTCTGATGTTCGAGTATTGTTTCAAATATATGTTGGGGGACCTAACACAGGAGTAAGCTGTAATAGTGTAGTTTTGGATGAAAGTGCAGTAGTAGTATGTAACTGAATTTTGCTAATAAGAATGCTTCTGACGTTCAAGAAATAAATTTATGTATTGAATTTAGTTATGATTATGTTTGTTTGGTTCATGTTTTAATGGAAGATTATTGTACTCATGCTTTTTGGGACAAAGAGTTCAACCCAGCCAAATGGAAGGAGCCAGATTCAAATAGTCTTAGAGAGCTGGAAGGAATCTTGAGGTCCCAGCCTTTCTGTGAGATCGACGAAGGCCCCAAACACAGCTAAGTGAACATGAAGCACACTATTACCTCATCTCAGATATCTTACAGTAAGGCAGCCCAAGTCGCAAAACTAGAATCGATCTGTGCTGAATTTACAGTCACAAAAAAAGCAACTGAATATGCGGAACAATCCTAATTTGCAACTGCTTAGACCTATAAGGGATGGGATTGCAGTAGCATGTTCTGCCATTTCCCAACAGCCCACACAGAAATAACCGAACCACATAGAAAACATTGACAAGAAAAAGATTCCCATATGCATTTTGGAACTTTGAGAGCTTCATACATATGAGACACGCTGTGCCATCGTAAGCCGAATCCACAAACAGGGGATCTGTTGATTTTGGAGACTCATCATGATCGTAGCCAGTGGCGCATAAAAGACCTTCACTTTCTGTAGATCATCCCCCAGGTTGAAGAGTCGAGAAATAGAAAGTTACCTGAATGATAAATCACCCAATGTCATCTGATCGAGTGGAAAAGAGTAATGTCATTTAAGATATAATTAGGCATAATTGATTCAATGGCAGATCTATCCATCGGTCCACATCTCCATTTCCTTGCGTCATCACAGCCATTAGACTCCATCTATAATAATATAGGAAATACATCCTAATCGTAATATAGGAATTTTTGTCTAAAGATTAGCCTGAATTAGCAGTTTAAACTTAGGTTCCATCCATTCCCTAATATGCGTTTTCATTCGAATGAGAGAAATACATCCCCAATCTATCGAGCAACCAGCACCAACTAACTGAGTCTCATTCCAAACTGTAGGCGCACTCATGCTCTTGACAGACCCAAGGACCCCATTAACCCGATAAAATGATTAGATAACTTTGTTCACGTCGAATTTGACTGGTTGATGTATTAGTGCAAGCATATTGAAGTTGTGTTATTTCTTGTTGGAACAAAGAGCTTAACTGCATCAAGGCAACCCAAATAATCAAAACCTAAAACCGACCCGTTTTCGGTTTGCAGTCACAAACTTAGAACCAACATGTGCCCAAAGTTTCAAAACCTGACAAAAAAAAAGGCTCAGACTATAGCTAACAATCAGCCATTGGTATTGGGATTGTTAATCATACGGAGTGCAAAGAAATTCAGAGGAACTTGTACATTATAAATACAAAAGCAACTAAGCATGTAGAATCAAACCCTTATCAGCAGTAGGCAGTAGCTTAGACCTTTAATGGACGAAAATGCAAGAGCATATTTCATTATGAACAATACCATCTGAAAACTTCTTTAGGAAAAGGATTCCCACATTTAATTTCCACCATTTGAACCAAACCCTTACCAGCGATAACATTTGAGACACATTATGCATCTAAAAGCCATTATCTGCCACCACTGAAGACCTTTGACTTTGGAGCATCTTACAAAAAGATGATATCTGGATTCAGAAGCTTTATCATAGACACGAGCAAACAGTTGAGATCAGTAAAAATAGGATCCATGATAGCTCTTGATGAGTGACAATCCTGTGACATTCGCCAAATAAAGACATTCAATTTTTTAAGAATCTATGAAATTAAATTTGACCTCAAGCCCAAGATGATGGCCTGCAAGCAACAAATTGACAACAAACTAGTTGAATAGGCAGGCTTTTAACGGAAATGATTATCTAATCTCGTGGAAAGAATAACGTCATGCAGCATAACAACCAAAAGTGTAATTCATAGTTTCTCGAGACTGTAATGATGGTTATCTAGATGTTTGAGTAAATCTGGCAAAGCTGAGATATACCATATCATTTTCTTTCTGTACCTGATTGGTTTTAACTTTTGATGCATCAGTGAATTTGCAACCATAGCGATTTATTCCTCTTTGTTTTGATTGTTTTGCAGATCAGACCCACATTACATTGCTTTGCAATTGAAGTCAACATTGCCATTGTTTTTTTAATATTTTTTTGTGTCAATAGTATGAATATGCAGTTATCATGTACTACATTAGTTTAAGGTTCAGCCTTTTTCTGTCAAATATTTGATCTAAGGCATGCAGCCAAAAATCCCCTTTTTAGAATCGGCCATTTGACAGGTAGAACCGATTTCTGAACCAAACGGATAGGCAAATTAAGTTTGTGACAGTCTTAACTATGAACAATTCCCTCGGAAGCTTACAGCTCCAAGCTGCTTCAAATGAAGATTTTCGTCCTGCAAATTCAGCTGCTTTCGTATTTACAGATTACATCTCAACACTACACAATCTTTTTATGTTAACATGATTCAGAAGTCAAACCCAAGACAGCGTTGTTGGCTATAGTCCGAGTTATGTTTTGGTCAGTGCTGCAACTTTGGGCACTGGTCGGTATCGCTGTATGTTTGCATTTTGCTCCTCTCTTTTTAATTGGGTTGAGCTTTTTATTCCACAAATAAGAAGTGTTCAAATTTTTTCCATTAAAATATCCACCAAATAAAGATAAACTCGATTAACTTAAACCATGAAACTTGTTACAATGCAGTAAAGGTCAACAAGCAGTTTCACGCTTATATTATTAACTAACTAACCCAGGACAGTTCACACTCACAATGTTACACCTGAGACAAAACTAAGTACTACATAGAGCCGAATGAAGAAAAAACTGTTGTTGCAAAGTTCTATTTGTTTTATCTAGTCAAGGACGATTCAGGTTCTAGTGCTACAAGCCTACAACCAATTGTGTACTGATATACAACAACAACAACGATACCCAATCCCGCCAGGCGGGGTATGGGGGAGGTGAAGTGTAGACAGTCCTACCCTTACCCTTGACGGGTAAAGAGACTGCTTCCGGGTAGACCTCCGGCTAAGAGAGAGGGGAAGAGATAGTGTACTGATATGACATGCATAATTTTTTTTGTACACAATGTGCTTCATACTCTAGAATTTTACCAATTGCTCAATTAGACGAACCTTGTAATATGAAACCAACTTGGGTCAACTGATCTCCAAAGTTATATGCTTTAGACACAAATGATCATTTTCTAGTTGTACTTGTTCAGTATCTGCCGCTACTGCAGCAGAGATGTCAATTTGCAGCCATGGCGGTCTAAGTCTCTTTGGGTTATTTGTTTAATAGATCTGAGCCTTATCAATAATTTAATATAGGATTGTTTCTCAATCGAAGTCGACACTGCAAGTGTTTTAATACAATTTTCGGATCAAAACTATGAATGTGTACTTTTTGTATTGTTCAATTATTTACTCAAGTTTTCTTTATCGATCTTATAATTTATATACATTTTTCTGCCAAATAATTGTTCTTAGGTATGTAGTCAAAACCCCCCATTTTAGCGTATTCAATTCCACTATTCGACACATAATGAACCAAACAATCTTTAACCAGGCCACTTGACAAGTAAAATTGCTTTGCCTATTACAAAAGTTGTATAGTTGTGCAATTGGTGAAATTCTATACTATGTCAAATATATTGTATAGTATGATCACGCATGTTATACGAGTGCAAAATCGATTGTACCAATAGAATCTACATTGTAGAACTAGTATATGATACAACCATGATGAGATAGTTACCTTTTACATAATTGTAACAAGCTAGGCTCATGTTTTATATTTTTATTAATGACTATGTTTGTTTGCCTGATGTTTTAATGGAAAATTATTGAACTCGGGTGTGTTTTGGAACATAGAGGTGCAAAGTTCATACGAGTAAAATGGGGAGTAGAAATAGCTGGAAAGAATGTCCGAGATAGGGGCATTCATGTGACTTAAAAGGACCGCAAACGCAGTCAAATGACTATGCAGCCCAATATTACCTCATATCAGATACACTACAGGAAGGCAACATACCTGATAATTGATACCTGTGCCAAATTGCTAAACCTGACCAAGAAAAGACTAAGACTAGCCAACAGCCCTTTGTGATTGACCCAGACAGCAATACTAGCTGCAAAATATTTATCCATAGATATGAAAACAATTGAATTTTTAGAACCAAATCCTCATTTTCAGCCAGCGCACATGTCTCAGGAGTGGGACAGCAGATCATGTTCCGTCATTTCCAAACGTCCCATGCAAAAACAAACCAAAGTACCAAGCCACTTAAAAATTCATGTGGTATTAAAAGCCCAATGGGAGGAGTTTAGGACTAGGGGCTTTCTTTAACTTGAGGGGTATATATAGTTATTACAAAATGTAAAATATAAACATGTCCAACACTAGTCCCTATACATTATTGAACTACTGTCATACGTATCCTAATCTAGTAAAACTATCCTTATAATTTTTAGGTTAACAATCTCCCCGTATGTAATGACAGACTAGCTTTGGGTTTGCATTGTCTTCAAGTCTATAGTGGCTTTAAAAAGCTCGTAACGCTGAGAGAGTTGAGTGCGACCTTAAAACTCTTTCTTCTAATGGTGACTCATCTTTGGAGTTTTACTCTTGAACTCACTCTTGATTAGCATGCTTAAAAACAATGCTCAAACTAACAATCTCTTCAAACAGTAACAAAGGTGTCATGCATGCTCATTGAAGTTTATATCGTACAATCTTGAGTAAAATTTTCAATTTATCTTGAACGTTCATCTTTATCTTTATTGCTTTTGATTCTATACTCATTCATTTGATCAAGGAACTCCTTATAAAATATCACACTTTCTTTTATTGTTGATTGTTTGTTTGGTGTTGTTGATGTTGAAGTAGTGATTATGGATGGTGTGTTGTTGATGACGTTGATATTTTTGAGGAATGATCATTTGATATTATTGAAGTTGTGATTCTTGATATGATTTGAATTTGATGGATACCACTTCTTTCAAACACTTTGTTGTTGTACACCTCTAATCAACATGATCTCGTATCTCCATAAGACTTTCTACCGTCACACATTTCTTCTTGCAATTGTCAACCAATATATACCATATCGCAATAGAATACCAAATTTGATGTTTTGGTGTAGGCTTAGCATGAAATTTAATGCAATTAAATTTAATGTAATTCTTGGTGTGATGCAATAACCAATTCATGATCACACCAATTTGGTGTTGTATACCAAATTTTCAAACCACTAATTTAACATAGAGTTAAGTACATTTTTGGTCTTTGTGGTTTGGTGTGTTTTTCACTTTTGGTCCAAAATTCAAAAAAGTTTTGATTTTAGTCTAAAACACATAGTTTCGTTTCACTTTTGGTCCAATTCCGTTAACCCCATAAGTTTGACTTATTTGACCGTTAGTTAAGAAGGTATTTTCGTCTTTTTATTATACTAGAGGAGTACCCGCGCATAGCGGCGGAAATTTCTAGCGGCTAATAATTAACGATATGCGATATTGTGGTAAGTTTTTCGTGTAACGTGAAAAATTGAACGTGAAAAAATCAAAATATAATTGTAAACGGTTGTAACATGCGATAATTCAACTCTAATAAATATTTTTAGCATGTAGCATTAATAAATAACAAATCAATTTTTTACGTGGCCAAGATATTGTGTCTAACCCCATGCCCATGAGGTCTATTGTTTTGTCTATTGTTTTGTTGCAGTTGAAAAAAGTACAACTAATAATAGCAAACGGTGCAACTACTTCTTGTATTCGTATTAAATCTATACAAAAGTAAATAAAGTTTACAAATATTAGTGACATCTTTGATTTAATTGGGGAATTGATTTTTATACCTAAAAAAATTTGATTTGTATACCATATTTACTACGAGTAATTGGACTTTAACGGATTAAATAATGTTTTTATTGGGAGCTATATCGCTTGCTTCTTAAAACCTTGATATGTTTTCGTTATTAATTCAATTTAATACACATTAATGTTGTTTCCATGTAGAAATGTAGCCTTAAAAAGATTTCATATTCATACTACATTCTTAAGATTTAACTACACACATTTGGGTTGTGTATATCCGAGTCAATGTTTTAGGCCTCTTCGAATAACTTGAACATGTAGAAATGTAGTCTTAAAAACTTCAAAAAACAAAAACAAACAAAACCCTTTGAGTTGTTATTCAGCATTGAAAGCAATTGAAGACATGATTATTCTAATCAAAGTTGTCATACTTCTGCTCTTTTTTCCTTTTTCTTTTAACTTTTAAATCACATTGAAAGCAATTTCTAACTCCTTTTTCTTTTAACTTTTACTTCACATTTTGCCTTTTGAGTAGTCATTTTTTTTCTTTTGCCTATGAATTACTAACAAAATCATCACAGCCAAATCACATTCAAATCTTTTTGAAGAATAGACAGACACGTATATACCATTACTTTTATACATCAAAAGCAACATAACACACAATATCAGATCATGTAAAATCTACACAACCAAAACCTACACAAAGCCGCCACCATTGAAAGATATTTTTTTAAAGCACCATTGAAAGATATTAACAGCCAAAATTACCGTAGGCTAGGAGCGTCTCATATTAACAACCAAAATCACATTGGAATACAAAAACAACACAAAGCCACTACCATTGTATAAACTAAATAAAATCACCAAACAACAGTCTTTGTCAACGGCAACACCTAATACACCGTATCTAACTACCAAATCCACACAGATCTACCAACCAATTTACACGTATAACGTAACACCAATGCAGTGGTTCTGGAAAGATTTGTGCGGGGATGATGAGGTGGTGGCGGATGATGAGGTGGTGGCGGCCGAGGAGGAGAATATAACAGTGTGTGTTTTTGGAGTATGCAGTAAATATGTGTTGTGTTTTACTTTTTTAGGTGTTTATATAACCCGTAAGCTTAGGAGCTTTTAAGTGTCACAACTCTTATACTTAGTATAAATCGAGTGGTAGTTTCCTAAAATTCTACAAGTTATACGCTTATATTAAATAGGTCACCTTCAATTAATAATGTTGACTGATTGTATTGGTAAGGTGCGACGATTCGGTCGGTGGCCATGTGGAAGCAACTAAGCGTCGTCGTACCATTACCTCGCGATCCGAACTAGATAGTCCCCCCCCAATCCTTTGCAATTTTTGGGGTCGTGTAGAAGACAGAGTAAATGTAAGTAGTTCTCCTATAAAAAAATAATTATCCTTTATTTCTATAAACCCACATCTTTACTTTCTATTTTCACAACATATTACACTTTTTATCAAAAAAAACACACTACAAACAATCTGTCTAATTTAATTCGAGTGTTTATTTTTCGATGATAGGATGATGAAACGGAAAGTGAATAGTTTACTTCTTGGTTTTTTAATAGACGATGCTTTGTTATTCATGCATCTACTTTACAATCCAAAAATACCAACGAAGTATATGCCTAGAGATCGTTACGGTGTCATGACCGTCTAGTGTAGCATTACTTGCTATAAAACATTTTACAACGCCTATTTATTGTAAAGGATTTCGAATGACCGATCGTTGTTCCCCGCATTGTTCGAGTTTTGTTGCTAACTGCCCTTATTTCAAGAATGGTGTGATGTTGTTGGAAAATATGGGCATCTCTGCTTTAGTGAGTGTACCTCCGCAATTCGCCAAAACTAGCATAACGCTGCTGTTTCCAGATTCTCTAGACGAATATTTTCTAATCAGTAAAAAATTCTCGTGATTGTTTGCATGTATTACATTTCTGTATCGGGGTTTTGAGTTATATGTGCGAGGGTATTTGCGAAGGCCTACGCAAACTACGTTCGAAAAACTCTACGCTTTTACGAGAACAAAACATGGGTTTCTGGTTTGATAGCATCTAGATGGTACAAAAAATGGTCGAGGGCCAATGTCCATAGCATACAGTGCTCAATTCAGTAGGGTGATTCCAGGTAGAGCATTCATTTGTTAGAGTAGGTTGCCTACAAGATTATAGATTTGGCATGCCTTCTTTGGTGCTGCAGGTTCGAACATTGGACGTTAACGTTTTACGTCAATCCCCTGTTTTAAATGATCTTAAAGTAGGAAAAGCACCAGAGGTTCCATTCGTGGCTAACGACGTGACTTATAAATGGGGATATTATCTTACTGACGGGATATATCCAGAATGGGCTGTGCTTATGAAGTCTATTTCGCAGCCAGGGTCAAATGATGTGAAGCGAATAAGATATAAAGCAAGGCATGAAGCAGCAAGAAAAGAGTAGAACGAGCGTTTGGTGTGCATAAAGAAAAAATGGGCTATCGTAAGAAATCCTGCACGGTCTAGGTGTCTTAAATGTTCTACGCATTTGATGTAACAATTGCATCTTATTACTAAATATGGATTCGCAAAGAAAAAGGAAAGGCAAATATCTCTCGAATATTTTATCGGAGGAACAACATCGGAAGATGATCCCGTAAGATCAGCACAATGATAGGCTACGGAGTTATAGAGAATTAACACGTCGATTAAAACTATTCTTAATCTTAAAAGCCGATATAGTGGAACAAATTGGATCGAAACAAATGAAAACTAATTTACTATAATTTTTTTATCTTCCGTCTTTTTTTTCTCTTCGTGTATTTTATTTCCATATTTTAGTTTTGTAATGTTTAATTGTGTTGTTTTTTTTAGTCCCTACCCCCCCCCCCCCCCCCCCCCCCCCCCCTTGGTTGTTTTATACGCCTCATGATTTTCTTTTTTTTTTTTTTTTTTTTTTTTTTTTTTTTTTGTTTATTATGTTATAATATAATATTATAATACAATAATAATGTCATTAAATATAAATAAAAGTAAAATCCCCATACCCCTTTTAAATTTGTTCGGTCGCCTGTGCGGTCACCACTACGGGTGTTTGGTCACTGTGTGGTCTAGAAGAGAGAAAACTGAGTTGGCGCTGACGTGGCGGTGTCCTCTGCGGTCACCACTACGTTTAGCTTTAATTATTATTTCAGCCAATTAGTTTCAACACTTCCTAAAATATTATTTCGTCCAATTAGTTTCAAGTCTTCCTTAGGAGTACAAAAATTTTCAACATTTCAAGAATGGATGGGTCAACCTAGGTATTTAATTGTTTCTATAATTTTTTAAGTGTACAACTGTTATGCATTTGAGCATTAATTGTTTAAGCAATTCAGTTTTCAGTTTTTAAGTTTTAAGCATTTGTAGTGAAATGCTTTATAGATAGTATAGATTATATCAAAAAACCATGTGGGTCCATATTTCTTTTACTAATTTTATTTTCTCCACAACCCATTTTATCTCTCTCTCTCTTAACATAAACACAAACAAAATTTCAGTCAC
Source organism: Tanacetum coccineum (assembly GCA_026074375.1). Classification (NCBI taxonomy): domain Eukaryota; kingdom Viridiplantae; phylum Streptophyta; class Magnoliopsida; order Asterales; family Asteraceae; genus Tanacetum; species Tanacetum coccineum. The sequence goes on along the minus strand of BQNB010010457.1, from coordinate 57,397 downwards.
CATGGTCACTGGAATCTCGTCAGATTTCATCACAGTCAACTCCTATTGGTTTCTTTCTGCTAAAAGGCTCCAAGATATTTAATAAAGGCCAACTCCTAAAAGGTTTCTCTTCTCATTCTGCCCATAATCCACCAAACAACCCTCTAATTTTTTTTAAAATTTTTAAAGACGGAGCACGTGGAATGAATATTTGCATCGTTCGTCTTCTCATCTTTCTCTATAGACTACTAGACGCAAACCTACCATTGACTCCATCACACGCAACTTTTCCAAAAAGTTTTCTAATTTCCAAAAACATAAAAACACATTTTCCAAACCAAAAAAATGACAATAATAAAACCACCACCAACAACAACAACAACAATCACAAATCATCACTGTCACAACATCGTCATTATGTCAACCACATTCCTCCGTCGCCTCCTCCCCTTTCGCCGCCACTTACCGTCACAATCACTTTGTTTTTACAAAAATATATTCAATTTAAACAAAAATCCTAAACCCCTAAATTTTACAAAAAAAACAACCCTAACCTCAATATATCATGGTGGTGGCTGCGTTTATATGGTGGCGGTTTTGTCATCGTGGTGGTGGAGGTTGGAGTTTTGGTCATCGTGGTTTCGTGGTGGAGGAGTTTGGGGTTTTGGCTGTGGTGGATTTATAATGAGGAGATGAAGATAGATTAGGTGTTTATGAATTTATAAAGTGTGATATGAATTCGTTTATTTGTGTTTGTGTATCAAAGAAGGAAAGATGGATCTGAGGATGGAAAGATGGATGCAAAGATGGTTGGAATTGTGTTTGTCTTTAAATGGATATGAGGATGCAAATATGGTTGGAAAGATGGACGTCGTTTTTTCAGTCATCATTACATCTTGTACAAAGCATCTCTCTAATGCCAACTTACAACCAACATAGTGTAATATGCCAACTTACATCATCACAAACTTCTACTTTTTTTATTTCATTTTAAATACTAAAATTAAAATTTCATTAAATCAAAAAAATCAAATTATTACACTAAAAATAATAAACTTAAGGGTCAATGTCAAAAAATACCTACAAACTTTTAAAATTGTTCCGACTTGACCAACGAATTAATTTTCATCCAGACTAGACCAACGTACTTGTTTGTTATGTGACAATATAACCGGCTAAATTTCCACGTCATTTATTTGTTTATTTTTATTATCCACATCTCATACTAACCTACACAGTGGCACATCTCATCTTCTCCATTTATCAAAATCTATACATGTTCAGTTGTAGATATTAAAAAAAATCACATCAAACCTCCACAGTGGCACATCCCATCTTCTCCATTTATCAAAATTATGGCCTGAAGTGAGGGTGGCCGGAAGCCTTAACCGGATCTACAAACCCACATCACAAAACACACATCAAACCCACTTCACCAAAACCACATCACCAAAACCAGATTGTGGCCACCACGACACACCACCACGAAACATCATGTCTACCAGGTATTTAAAGAATGTGGGTATTTAAAGAAACAATGGAGGATTTAATGAATTAGGTTTTAAAGAAACATCATGTCTACCACGAAGCTATTCATCCCTTCAACTTGTGTTTGCCCATATTTAATTGAATCCCAAGAAAGAAATTCCAAAAACACATTTGATTGCATATAAGCAACCAAAATCAACAACACGTCAACACCAATAACCATTTTTTTTTCGTTGATGTTTATGTAAAAGAGATTTGGTATATGGAATATCTTTTTCTAAATCCTCCTTAGGAATGATGGATCATCCTTGTGTTATTTGATGTTAAGAAGATTTGGTATATGAATGTTAAGAATCGAACAAAAGCATAAAAATTGTAAAGGATTGCCAAGTGAAAATGGACTTGGTTTCCTGGTGACTTTGACTTTTTTTTGGTGAAAGTGGAAAAGTCTTTGTGGCATGAGATTAATTATTTAATAAGATTATTAAAAAAATTGCTAGCATGGAAGAAAACTGCCACGGTGTCGGTAAAAAGCATCTCTCTAATGCCAACTTACAACCAACATAGTGTAATATGCCAACTTACATCATCACAAACTTCTACTTTTTTTATTTTATTTTAAATACTAAAATTAAAATTTCATTAAATCAAAAAAATCAAATTATTACACTAAAAATAATAAACTTAAATTAATAGTTTAAATTATATTTGGTCTTAAATTGTTGTTTCCGCTCTATCACTGTTTCGCGTTGTTTTCCAATCAAATGCTCATCGGGACTTGTATAGAACAAGATGTCTTTCTTAATTGCTTTCTTGTTGAAAGTTGAACATTTGTCATTTTACTTCAATTTTTTCTTGCCTTTACGCTTACGTCTTTTCTGTCATTTCCATTTCTCGCTTATTTATCTCCAAAAAAGAGACCCAGTCTTCCTTCTTTTGGGGAAAAAAAGACAAGTGGGCGCTTGTCCATTTATCCACCAACAAATCAAAAAATGGTTTGGCCATCAGTTGAACTTCCCTTACCTTTTAAAATGAAAAGTAATACAAGTGATATTATGCATGTTTTACTAGAAAGGATACAAATCATTTGAATTTCTTATATAAGCAGGTCTTAAAGTCCTTATGATCAAGGGAGAGCTTCATCCATTGAGGATGGCAGTGTGATACATCCCTACGATGGCACAAACACAACTCTGCATCAAGGAGGTACCTCTGCAACCCAGATGGGCGGCACAAACCCATCTAAAGGCAAAAGATCAAATAATTTTTCTACCATACCACCTTATTAGCTGAGTACTCAGCCTATAGACAGTATGCAATTTGATCTTAAAAGGTCTAGTATGACTTCTTAGTTACATGCTAAATTGAATCATATGATAAGTTGAGTTCTATGAATTATTGTTTTGCTACTACTTTGAATAAGTATGTTGAACCTTCTACATATCTTTAGGTCATTAACAATCTTAAACAGATTGAAGCTATGAATGGATTAAATTGAAGCTCTATATAGAAATAATACTTGGACTATAATTGACATGTCAAAAGATAAGAAGGCTATAGGATGTAAATGAATTCATAAAATCAAGTATAAAACCTCAGGTGAAATTAAAAGATATAAAGATAAGTTAGTAACAAAGGGTTATAGTCAACGAGAAGGTTTACAATATGAGGACATTTTCAATTTTGTTGTAAAAATGATGACGTTAGATGTTTGATTAGCATATTGTAGGATCCCGTTAACACTTCATAACATATATATCATACACGAATTGAACTAGAAAAGAGAAGAGAGGTGAGTTGTTTTGTAGAGAGAGAAAGAATAGAGAGAGAGAGAGAGATGAAAGAGTTTAGGAAAAGGAAAAAGATATTATTTTCAACAACCTAACTCTTTTCTATCTTTTCTAAATAGAAAAGAGTTTATATACCCCGACGCGTTAAATGATGCGCGGGATATTTAACTATGACCCGGGCTCGGGTTTTGCTTAGGATTAAACCCGAAACATATACAATATTAGATTAACTATCGAGCCCGAATCCCGATAATATTCTATTACAACGTTAACTAATTGATTGACCGAGACTTAAATACATAATGAACGAACTTCATGTTCGACTCAATATTTTGAGGCTAACAATATGATTCATGCTGGACCAAACCTTGAACACATGGACTTAGAGGCCACTGATGCTTGTTAAGATAATGTTGGTCTAGTCTTTCTCTTTGTTCTTTGTTGTAGGCTTGTTCCTTCATGCTTTGCGATCTTGACTTTGAGTCTTTGTCATTGTCTTTATCGACTTTGCCATCTTGTGATCTTATGTCTTTTACCAACATTCTCATATTATGACTAATCTTGAAAGCTTCAAATCAGAGTTTGCGGAAGTCTTTGTCTTTAAATCTTGAGCTTTCATGATTGATTCTCTTTGTTGAATGAGCATGCATATGTGGTAATGAATCGACTTTGGTTGATTGGGATACCGTCACCACCGTTTTAACCTGCAGGTTTACGTTAGTGATAATCGAGAAAATTGATTTGAAAATCAATCGACGTATTACTTGTTTAAAGCGTTGTTGTAACACATCGGAGTTTTATCTTTTATCAAATTCATAAACCGCACAATTCATTTACTGGACCAAATCGATTATCCAGTTGGTCCCAAGTCTTGATTCATATAGAATCTCGCAAGTCACCTACCAAGAGCTTGTTTGATGCTGACTCAAGCAGGATTTCCATCTTCATTGTGAATACTTATAGTATCACTCGGATGTTCTGGCAAATATCACAAGGATATTTCGTAGGACTCTTGTTAACAGCTTGTGAACGTGATGATATTCAACAAGTATTTGAAATGGAATGCGTCCTAAAGAGATCATTATTGATCTCTTGGCTCTAGACTCGATTAGTGCATTTGTTTTTTTTTTTGTTTAGTTACTCGAAGGCTTGAGCAGGATTGCCACTATTCAATATCAACGATCTCGGAATGAGATGTTTAATAGATAACGTTGTTGTATCTTCGTGACAAAGGAGGGGACAAGGTTTCGTTGAGAGAAAACCGAATGGCTGGGGAGGGATATTGCATTGCATCACTGGGTCCATGGTTGTCAGTTTTCAATGTCAGAAATCAACATGTGATTCTGACTACTGCAGATGTTTTGACACAGGTTTTTGCATTTAAGTTGTGTGGAGGGCTATTTGTTTTTACACCCTTTATCCATAAATTTTTTTATTTTCTTTAACGCCCTTCAATGTTACCAAGCGTCATTCGTAACACTTTGGTGATTTTCTGTGTTAGCTCAATCTTATCGGCTTTTTTTCATATTCTTTTCATCTCCAGATCATTACCTAAGGACTGCTATTTCCTAACTTTAGGATTATCATTGGGTAGAGCCTCCGGTTCTGGTTGGATCATAGGATTGATCCTACCTAACCACTTATGACTTACAAGAATCGTCGTGAAATTAAGTTGTTGTTGTGTATAGATCGAAACATAAAACACTTTTCTATGTTAGCCATTGAGGTCGAATAGATCATATTTAATTACGTTTCTCCCTTATTTTAAATAATAAACACTTAGTTTTTGAAATACCTTGTGATTAATATGTCTTGACAAATTCTGTGGGAGAAAAATAATTTTCAGCAATGAATAGGTATGAATTCATTTGATAAGGGTTTTGAATATACATAAGAGGTGTAGGTGTTGATGTATCAAAAAAACATAAAACTTTGTTTTTCGAAAAACTCCCCCTCAGAAATATGACCAATTGAGAAATTGTTGTCTTTTGAAAACATTGTGAGGGATGGAGTAATGAACACACAATTTTGAAATATTATGAATTGTCATTGAGAAATTCTTAAAAAAATCGTGTTCAATGTTGAAAATAAACCAAATGTAGGACTTCTCTTCTAACGCTAAGGGTAAAGCGCAACTGATAAGTAAACTATCCTTTTTCTTAAGCTAAAAAAATTGGAATGTTTGTATGAACTGCTCAAGACGGAACTTTAATTTTCCGTTGTGAGGATAATTATTAAACCTTCCTTTATTTGATGTCCTGGATATGTATATGATATTTGAACATAATGCCATCTATAAAATTAGAAAATGACCCCCCCACAATGTTTTGAACTATTGCAACTCTCGCTCGAACTTCATTTACCACACCCGTGTCAATGTTAATCGGACATTTCTAAGCACGTAAAATGTTCTCGATTCCAAGTGAATGTCGTGATTATTCTTTTGGTAATTTTCTATTTTTTTCAGATTTTGTATTTGTATATATATACCTGTTGTCCTCAGCATTGCTATGTGAAAGTGGAATAGTAATTCCAACTCTTGTGTTGATGTAGCTGTCTTGACTACTAGAGGAACAACCTTTGGAACCAACTTTAAACTTGACGGTTCGTTGCTGTGGTCTTGAATTCCGAGTTCTGAACGGTTATGATTAGAAGTCATTTGATGAAGACCGAGGCTTGATCTGCTGCGATCAAACGTCATTTGAACATTGAGGAACGGGGCCTGAAGTGTTATTTTCAGCAGACACCATTTGTCGTTGTGGTGCGAGGTCTGAACTGTTGTGATCAGACATCATTTGACATTGATGACCGAGGCTTGAACTGCTGTGTTCAAACGTCATTTGATGTAGCTCATCTTTTGTGAAACCATTCTGGCACTGGTTTCTTAGATATCAACATTTTCAGCAACCACACTCTGAGATTTTCTTGCTTTGCATTGTATAGTGCATCTGCATTTAGGTCAATTCTTTGTTGCTTTTGACCATTGAATGACGTACCTGCACTTAAACCCAGAGTTTGTTTGCATGCATGAATATGATGGATATCTACATTTGAACCATGTGTGGGTTCACTTTCAACCTTGCTCGTGCAAGAGTTGAATAACTTTCCTGTAGGAACCCACCTAAGACCAACAGTCTTGAGAATTCTACCCGTTAGTTGCCACCTAAGACAAGATCTAGGATTCATTGTTTTCTCAGGGACAGTGGTAGTCTTTTTGTTTGAGAACCTATGTCTTGTGGGGATCTGTCTTTCTGGTTTCTTAGATGCACTTGACTTTTCTACGGGCATATATCTCTTTGTTGTCTTATGGGATTTTGCATCCTTATTCTGTGCAGAGGCACGAGGATTTAACCTTGAGAGGTATTCTAAGATGCATTCATCTTGGACTTTGCAGTGTAAGGCACTTTTTGCATGTAGGGACATTGCAAGTAATTGACTTCAAGAAAGGATTTTGTTTCCTATGTTCCCTAAGTGAAAAACTTGTGTTGAAACCCGATACTCATTGATGCTTGCAATTCCTAGGTTTTGGTTTGAATCGATTTAGCAGTGTTGGTTATTCTAGCAGGATCAATCATACTAGGTTTTCCATTTCACATCTTTGTTCTTTCTGGAGTTGATGCACATGTCTTAGCGTTCTCAAGGTAGTAGTTATGAACATGTCATTTGAGCCTACAAATTTCTTTAGGTGACTGAAATGGACAATGCTTTGGGTTGTCCTAGGGGGCCAGGTGCAATCACATTTGGTGTTTCGAACTGCTTGTTTTCTAATCTGAGGCAAATTCTGTTGAGTGACTTGTTTAAACAAACCATCTGACACATTAGTTTTATTAACCGACTGTTTCGTTTGAAAACTTCTCATTTCAGGAGAATTTGAAAAAGGAGTCGGTTTTCCTAAAACTGATGGTTTTGGAATTCGTTGAGCATTTGGTTGTCGAACAACAGATGGTTTATCAAACTGAGTTTCCACAGACTTTCCTTTGCAGTTCTCAATGAGTTTCTTCAACTCACTTATTGCTATGTTCTTGTCTTGCATTTGAGCTTTCAAATCCTGTATTTCATGATATTGTTCACGTTCTTTTCGAAATACATTTGATCCGTTTTCTTTGCAAACTGAGTTGTTTTTCATTGTTCTTTACATTGTTGTAGAGCAAGTTCAAGAGAAATCGAGTGTTTTTCAAGTTTAGAAAAACTTTTTAACAAATTATTATGAACTTCTTTGTTAACAGATTCAGTTTGTTTCGAAAGCTTTATTGCAAGACATTCACATTCTTTGACTTTATGAAGATACAAGCATTGTAATTCAGTATGAGCATTTAAATCAGACAGGAGAAGCATTATGAACATATTAAAATCTTTAGACACACACTCTTCGAGAGAAGTAGATCATATATGTTTGAAAAATCAGCCTTCTCAGATTCAAGTTCGTCAATCTCTTTTTCAAGGGATTTAACGTACTCAAAATCTTCATGCATTTCCGTTTTAAGTTCATGTTCAAAACGAAAGCTATCATTTTGTGATTTTATGGAAAGAGGCATTAATAAGGTTTTTATCAAAAGTTCCATATCATGAGCAGTTGGCACTCGAAAATAACTACTAGTATGATTAGACCAAGCTTGTTCACAAATCGTTCTAAAATTATTGATGTTAAATGTCATGTCGTTAAAAACTTGTTTACTTTTACTAATGGATTTCGATTAGGTAGAAAGGGCGCAAACGTTTTTAGCAATGTTGGCTTTGTCCTAAAAAGTTTTTTCTCCACATTTGTCTTCCTAACTTCTTTAGGCGTTCCAAACTGGATCAAGGATAGGTTTTGGATGGTGGTTTGAAAATTTCATAAAGACTGTTTTGATATGTGTAATCATATGGTTTCACTGTGTCTTTATTCAATTTTGATCTACTCTCTTTTTCAAGAGTCACCGAGTCTTCCCTATTGGGGCAAAATCTGTTTGCAGGATCAGAAGTATTCATTGGGATCTCATAAACATGGTTTTCTTAGATTGAGATATCTTGAGGTACTTTAGGATTAGAAAGGTTGATCTACCATTATATGTTGCGCATTTTGGTGCTAACATTGAATGGTCTGAATTGATTGATTGCGTTTATAAAGAATTTCATTCAAAAACTTAATTTGTTTGTCCATTTCAATCATTTTGTCAATATCTCTTCCTTCCTTAACCTTTAAATCCGAAATGACCTTACTTTTCTCTTTGAGTTGACCTTCAAATTGTGACTTAGTTAAAAGACTCTTTTTGACTAACTCATCGTGTTTCTGATTGACAACTGAAATTTCATAGGCTTTAGTTTTTAAACCTTCTTTTATGTCAATGTCTTTACGAGCTAATAGTCCTAGAGTTTCATTTAACTTTGTTTGAAGAATGTCATAATCAATCGTCCGGTCATTAAAGGCTTTGTACTTCTCAAAAACTCATTTGATGTTCTGAAGTGCAATCAGACAACTATCCCGACAACTAGTAGCCTCCCCCAGAGCCCTACTAGTCTCATCAAGGTTAGTTCGTGCACTCCATTCAGTTCTTGAGTCAATGATGCGTTTGCTTTCTTAATTGCTTTAAAATCGTTTGTTTTCCTCAGTATCAAGGTTAAATTGCAATTAAATTAGCCAAGCGCACGCACGCTATCGTACATTTCTATAGAATTTTTCTCAGAATGTTGTCGTTCATGGCAAAACACATATTTTATCTTTGTTTTGTACCGTTCAATGGCTTGTTCAGTAGAAATTGATCTGCAGTAAAGACTTCCTGAATTTTTGCCTTGAAACAGTATGTGCTTCCAATTCATTTTATCAATCTCTTCTTCTGATACAATCCCATGTTGTTTCATCTTCCTGAACTTGTACGATGATTGATACTTTTGAACACGTTGCATTCTTGAATCTGTTACTGACTTTCATTCAACCTTTTCAACGTCATCTTAAGCTCTTGCTCATGACTTGCTCTTTCAACCATACATTGTGCAATGGAGTTCATGTTTTAAATTATTGTTTCCTTGAAGGTTTGAGCTTCCATGGTAGTGTATGCATTGAAATTTTGTAATTTTTTCTAAGAGCATTGTATTATACTTGGAAAGCTCGAACATCTTTGAATGTATGAAATGTTCAAACTGCCCTTTGATCGCACGTAATTCAGAATTGGAATCCTTCTCGTGAAGTGTTTCATTGCTGAATTGCATTTCCAAATTCTGCATGTTTCGAGATAGCACAGACCTGAAAAGTCCTTCATGATACAATCCCACTGCTTGTTTCATCTCCTGAACTTGTAACCGATGATTGAACATTTTGAACCGTGCACTCTTGAATCTGTACCTGACTTTCATTCAATTTGTTTAAGGAGTTTTCTTTTAAATTCTTTGCTGGCATCTGCAGTTTCTGTATCTCTGGTTCCTCTAAATCTGAACCCGAAGATGAAGTATTCTTTGTTTCCATTTTAACGTGGTTATGAATTATGAAGTGTGAAAGTTGTTGGATCTTAAGTGGATATGATGTGATTGAAGTTGTAGTTTTGAATGCAATTCACATTCACAGGATTTTACACGTCTATGATTAAAACCGATAAGTGAATTAACAGGATTTTACAAAATCAATAGACAAACCGTGAATGAATAATCGATTGATGTTAATGTGTGTTTATTGAATGATTAGTCCTTTTAAGTCCTTTGTTTGTTGTTTGATTTGATGTTTTGTTATGTTTAGACAATGATTAATAGATTCCCAAATTCGACCTTTATTTGTTGTTTGATTTGATGTTTTTTTGAGAAATTAGGTTTTCAAAACAAGGGTTTTCAATGGACAAAATGCAGTCTTCTTTAGACAAAACGCAGTGAAGAGCCTTAGGCAAAACGCAGTCAAATCTTGAGGCAAAACGCAGTGAGCAAAACGCAACCTTGAGACAAAACGCAATGAGCAAAACGCAACCTTGAGACAAAACGCAAGCTGTCCTTGCCAAAACGCAATGAGCAAAACGCAACCTTAAGACAAAATGCAATGAACAAAACGCAAGATCTTCTAGGCAAAACGCAAGATTTGTTACGATTTGGGCAGCATAACGTTGAGATTTACTTTGATAAAGGGACTTCAGTAGGCAAAACACAATGACCAAAACGCAATGAGAGCAAAACACAATGACCAAAACGCAGTGAGAGCAAAACGCAATGACCAAAACGCAATCAAGAACACCCTTTCAGTTAGACAAAACGCAGCCAAGAAAAAATCTTCAAACTTTCTTGAAAGCTACGAAATGATGTTAAAACCACCTAGTAATGATGCAAGGGATAGAGTGTAATTTAAAACATGTTTTCTTACATCATCATCAGTCATAGACAAGAGTCTGTGTACTTTTTGATGGTGATTTCCACCCATTGACCAGATCTTGCGTCAGCCTTCCTAACTGATGGCTCGTCCTCTGTAATTGCCATAAATGCCTTGATCTTGGTGGTTCCTTCATCATCCGAAGAGACTGATTCTTCATCCCAGTCAAATGACTCAGCTATCAACCCCTTTTCACACTTTCCCTTTTCAGCCTTTCCTTTAGATAGGGCATTAATCCTTTTGGTCAGCACACCATTCTCCACTATCAGCTTTTTTATTTTTCTTTATAATCCCTTTGAAGGATGAGAAGGATTAGCTGAAGAAGAGGTTAAAGGATGGTGTATAAGGTTAAGTTTTGTTGAAGGAATTGTTTGGAGATGGGTAAGAGGGTGAGGAGGTTTTGTTTGAGGGACAATCCTTTTGAAAGTGGCCCAACTTTCCACAAGCAAAGCATGTCTCTTTGGATTTGTCCATGGGATTTCTGGCTGATCCAACCCTCCCAGACCTCTTGTAGTACCTCTTCTTATTTGCCAGAAGTGCTCGTTCATAAAACTCAACATTTAAATCAGCTAGGAATTCGTTACTGCTCCTGTTATCTTCTTCAACGTCAGAGTCACTATCCTAAAATTGGTGGTTAGAAATCAAGGCTTTTGAGCTGGAGGCCTGAATGGCAAATCTTTGGGTCTCTGACTCATAGATTTGATCAATCAGGCCTTCTTCATAGTTGCATTTGCCATATTGAGTAGCCAGACTATCATTTTTGATAGAATTGTTGGCCCTCTGAGTTTGATTCATGCTCGACCATTTTCTTGGCAGGCTATTAACAAATGTAGCATTGACTTCAGCTTGAGGAATAATAACGCCATTGTTTTCAAGATCATTTAGCAAGCATTTCAGCCTTGTGAAAGTTCCATTAACTTTTTCACCTTCAAGTGATTTAAAAGCATTGAACTTGAGTCTCAAGACAACAATCTTGTAATCTCATATATCAGAAGTCCCGCCATGTGCAAAGATGGATCCATCCAATAACTCTTTGGCAGTTTTACACTTAATGACAGATTTCATAACATCATTTGGTAAGCAAGATATAATGATACTCTTTATTCATTTATCTTGATTATCAAGACGAGTTTCAACATGTGACCATTGATTTTGACGTTTTGGCAAGGGATTTTCAGAAGTGGACAGACTCGACATTGGTACAAAGGGTCCCTCTTCTAAAGTTTTCAAAAGATAAGGTTCAAGGCCATCAAGGAATATCATGAACCTTACTTTCCAACTAGTAAAATCATTGTTTGTCCCCAAACCAGAACACATGTGACATGGAACTTCCTCTAGCTCAAGAAGCTAAAGGAGAAGTCTCATCAACAACACTTTGAGCTGCATTAGTTGTAGTCGTGTTGTTGGTGTCATTTGTTGGCATCGTGTCAACCCTATGATTAAGGCTGCCCGTATTACCAGTATTTGTTCCAAGTGGTGGTGGGATAGGTGGTACAGTTCCAGACATGATTGGATCTAAATTTGTTTTAAACAAAGAACAGTTCTTGAAAGGTTTTTACAAATAACACTGATCTGATACCAATTGAAAGTCCCAATTAACACGTCCTATGTGGAATATAACACTTATCAAATGTAAATAACACAAGTAATAACTTTTCAATCGTGTAATGCTTTATTGATAAGAATCAAAGTATTACAATGTGCTATGGATCGCACAAGTTGAATGACAATGTAAGATTACTCTTTGAACAAGTAAACTTGACTTTGTATCAAGTTTACAAGAGAACTTATGTAGACCAGCTGATAGGATCAGAGGTCTGCTATGTAAGTTCGACAAAGGAGTTAATGCTTATAATAAATACAACAATAAAAGCGATATCATTTATTCCTTACTAAATTCTCTATTTATACTAATACGAGGTTGTATCCTTAGTGGGAGCAGTTGCGACGTGTCAAGAATCATGTGGAGGACGTACAAGGTATTTAATGCATGTCTATTCTTGGAAACATCCTGCCTACACTTTTGGTAAATAGTTCTCCCAACTATTCACATCTTTCACCAACTCGTACTTATGTTTAGGCTTTAAGTCAAATAGCTTATTGTCTCGCCAATAAGCTTTATTGACTTATCCTGCCGAAACTCTCAGAGAAGCTTAAGTTCAACTTGCTCTTCTCCAAAAGGTGATAGGATCCTTAGGGTATTATCGCCCCTGGCTCTCCTAAAACCTTCAGAGTATTCCATCTACATACCAGCGGATATCCATCCCAGTTGACGAGTATGTATTCAAGTAATCTTTGACTTTCTTTGACGATGTCTTTGACTTAAATACGTCTGAAGAGCTCGCTGATGCTTTACACTCAGCAAGTCCTTCTTTACCCGCTGATACCACTCAGCGGGTCCTTCAATACTTAGCCTAATTTCTGTTTAAATCTAGGCGCTGATTACTGGGCTCTGAATCGGCCCAACACATGTTGACCATGTTCAGGACCACTATAACTATACTCAGCTGCATTGTTTTTGTGTCAATGTTAAATTTTGATTTACTAGAAGGTTAATGATTAGGAAAGGAAAATAAATTGTTGTTAAATAAAAGTTACGAAACAAATAGATTAAGTCTAAAATACAAGTTACTAGACACTTTTTCCCGACCGTTACCATGATAAAGACACAGCTATTTACAACGTCTTGATCATAGATCAAAAACAATAACCTAAGTCGGCATTCCCGTAACGGTCAACATCCCAATCATCCTATACTTTATATACTTTACAAGGCAAGTGGCGATATCTTCCACTTTATACAATACTCTGCATCGTCGATTTGTATCAACGAATAATCGATTCTTCGTGTGATTCCTTCGGTAGTTGCGAAATGATTATCTTTAAACTTTCCTTCTCTTTTTTTTGTAATTTTTCTAATTTTTTTGATATTTTTTTTTTGTTTTGCATCTAACTATATACGAAACTCGTAGTAGTTTCACCATCTTCACGATTATAATAATTCTGGATAATTCCTTCGGTAATTCTTCGTTCTTCGGACGTACCAATAATTGCGTTGGTAGTAAAAATACATGAGTTTTGACTATAATATACATTCCCATTTGCGATGTGCAAATTCTTCCAACCGTACCAAAGATAGAAAATTTTGACACAAGACTCGGGAAATACAAATTTTACACTTTAAGCAACTAGACTGTAAAATAAACTTAATCTAACAGGGTAGGCTAAGGTGTAAAGGTGTAACGAAACAAACAATTGGTGTAATTCCTAAAGGATTGGCTCTACGGGTTGTTCTAGGGGTATCTTACTCTTAAAGTGAGAGTAAGCAAAGGGTTTATACGGGGGTTAACTAACCAGTGTAGTTAGTTAATAATCAACATGTAAAGGCGTTTTTGGTGTAATCCTAAAATTTACCAATTTAAACAAGTTACTCCATCTAAATCCATAGTACTCATCATTGCGGTCTCGAGTGATATACCAAGCCATGTTCTAAAGTCTACTACATCACCGACACACTCATATTTTGTGGAATTTAGGTAAACATTTAGAAATGGATAAGGTTAAATCCTCACAATATCTAACAAGGGTTATTGTGTGCGGGTTATGCATCAAGTAATTTTACAAAAGTATGCTTGAAAAAAAAATTGAGCATAATTTAAGCATTTTAGTGTGAAAATTACGACAAGTATACATTCTAATTCCCATCCCCCCACTTGAATTACACAACGTCCTCGTTGTATAGATAAAACATTAAATAAGGGAATTAAAAAGAATTAGAATGAGAAACTCCCTTGATATTTGCTCGGTAGATTCTCCATGTAGATTTATTAAGCAAGAATTCGTGTTGAACAGCCGCCTTGAAGTTTCAAGACTCCAACACTTCAAGATTTCCAGATTTGTAAATTCTTCACCAACATTCGTCGATTTTCTTTCACGACGTCTTGTATAAATTCTCAGAAAACAAATACAATTCTATCTCCTTGTATTCGTTTGGTTAGACTCGAAATAAATACCTAAAACTGTACAGGAAGTCGATACGCCGTATCCATACCCCAGGATACGCCGTATTGATACCTGTATCGAATACGCTGTATTCGTTTAACGAATACGTCCTATAGACTGTGCTAAAAATAAAGACTGGATAACGTCCAGATAGTCAATACGCCGTATCCATGGGGTTTGGATACGCCGTATAGATAGTCTGGGAAGACAAACTCGATAAGAAAATTGAAAATACATTTTGGATCGTCTCCTGGCAAGTACTTTTGTTTACATAAAAGTCTTTAAGTTAGACTTGCCCCAATTTAATCCCATCCTTATAAAACAATTTGGGGTCGAACGGGATGCCAAATGGCACATACAAATTCTTGATTAGGAAAATGAATGACATCCCTTTGTTAAGATAATTACACGCCATGATATTAACATTTAATTCTTTGATAAAAGTTTCAGTTTTGAAAAATTTATTAGATGTATCATGACTTTTTTCCAAAAGCTTATTTGACCCATGTGCGTAGGCACCAACATTGACATTTATTATATTAGGTAATGGTATGACAATCATATCCCCCGAAGGTTTCTCAATATCAATTTTATCATTATCATCATCATTGTCCTTATCCGATTTTAAATCATCGGGATAAATTACGTTAAAAGGAAATACATCATTAAAGTTTAAAACATTTTGTTCCTCTTCATCAAATTCGGACAATGATGTTTCATCTTTCAAATTAAATTTATCAATATGTTGAGGGCTTAAAATCGGTTTAGTTAATAAATCTGATTTAGACGTTTGGGCATTATTGTAAACAATGGCTGAAAATTCATTCTCAAAATCTTTAAAGAAGTCTAAATCATCAAAACAACTGACCGTAGGCTCGGGTGGTGGAAGTGAAGGCATATTGACTTTTTCATTATCATTTTCTGAATCAGTTTTCAAATCATTGGTAGAAATTATTTTATAAGAAAACGAGTTTTTTTTAAAAATTACAGTGTAATCTTCATCATCAGAATCGTCAAATGAAATTTTAAAGTCAATTTCATCGTTAAGAGAACTTACCGTGGGTTTAGAAGAAAGTGTTTTTTCAGATGATACCCCGTCATTGAAGGCTATAGCTGGGAATTCGGTTTCAACGGATCTGAGGTCGTGAATGTCTTCATCATACCAGATTTTACCATACTTAGCAGTTTCCAGTTAAACACTTTACCACGTTTTCGAGCTTTTTCTTCCTCGAGCCTGATGTATTCCTCTATAGTAATGTTCGAATCGTCCATCCTGTAACAATCTTACTAGAAAAACTATTAAATAATCAATACGTCGTATTCAGTGAACTGAATACGCCATATCACAGAAACAGAGTGAGCAAATGATGCGTATTTTCTTTTAAATAATTATTTACCAAGTTTTAATTTTATAAAACTCGATCTACCTGACAACGCACTAACGGGCAGAGAACCCGATCGTGGGTAGTGTAGTTTTGGTAAATTTGAGGTTGTCCCAAGAGCTAAAAGGCGGTTACAAATCCGAGTTTAAGTTGGTTGTCACGTTTTAAAAGCTGTTTTGATGAAAAGAATAGAACTTGATTGGAATGAACTAGGTACGAAAGAAGAGAAGGAGATACGGTCCTAATTACTTATTAATTAATCTAATGATCCACTTATTCTACTTAATGTGAAAGCGAGGATTGAAAGATCATCTAATCCTCTATTATCTCGCAAATCCCAGCCCCTATAGCCTTTATAGTAACAGAGATTTATCCCACTGGTCATGGTGAGTGAGCATCATATTTGGCATTCTTATGGTCAAAGTAACACCCAATCTACAATTAACAAGAAGTAAATGAATCATAATGATAATTAATAAGGTAATCTTAGCCAAAAACTGTATTCATACAATAAATATTATCGTTAATTAATGATAGTAATGAAAACATGATAATCGTTCCCTGTATGATGATGATGATCGGGACCGGATTCTTCCTTCTTGAAAGGCTGGAGATTACTGAAAAACGACTTGAGGAGATGTCCTAGTCGTCCCATCAGATGGGAGGGAGAAGGAATGATTCTTAAAGCTGAATTCGGCCCCTATTTATAGGCTTCTGAGTGTGTTATGGCGTAACTGATTTGTGGGTTACGCCGTAACCTTGCTGATGTCGACATTCCAAAATATAGGCAAAAATAGACTTTATGGCGTAACCAATTTTTGGTTACGCCGTAACCAATTTTTGGTTACATCGTAACCAGTTTTTGGTTACACCGTAAACCCTTCAGCAAACTTGTAATAAATGCAATTTTGACTTCTGATTGGTTACGGCGTAACCACAAAAGGTGTTACGCCGTAACCGTCAAATAATTTCTATAAATTCGTGATCTTCATTCCATATATGTGGATCTTTATGGTTACGGCGTAACTAGATATTGTGTTACGTCGTAACTCTAACTTTGGCAAGATTTCCTTCCATCTATATGGTTACGGCGTAACTGGATATAATGTTACGCCGTAACGTGGTCCTTGATCTTCGTACTTGCTTAATATATGTTACAGTGTAACCATTTTTTGGGTTACGCCGTAACATTCTTCAGAATTTACACTTTAAGTCCTTTTTCCCTTGTTTCTTATCACATTCCTGCATTTCACCTGAAAACTACAAAATGATAGAAAATATCTTGTTTTCGAGTGTTAGTGAAACATTTTCAGGTAATATAGGGGGTATTTTGCCACCAAAAAGTATTAAATATTTGATGTTATCAAATATCCCCCCACTTGACTTCTGCTTGCCCTCAAGTAGAACCTGTTAGAACATTTCATAAAAAGATTTCTCGAGAATAACTTCAAGAAATGAATTTATAAAACTCTTATGCTAGAAAACATCAAAGCCGAACACCTCACGAAAAGGGGATAAAAAGTCACTCAGCTCTCCACTAGTCTAAGTGTTTCATTTTTGGGGTGATCGCTCAATTGCACAGTCATAGCATGTATTCTATCATAAGCTTGGAAAGTACACAAATCTGCACCAGTTAGAATTAGGGTCTAAATAATTCTTAAAGGCAACAAGGGTAATATGGTTTTTAAAGGGTGATAAAGGGTTAGGATAGACATGGGATACACATTTAATGGTTGTTAATATAAAAACACAAAACAAATAGTCTAAAATAATCTAAGGTTGTCATAACTAGCTACTGTCCATCCATGGGTCCAAGAGTTTAAGTCCGAAAATCTGATCTTCAATAATGGGCTACTAGCTCCATTCTTCGTAAGCATCGGTATGACTTGGTGTAATAATGGGCTACTAGCTCCATTCTTCATATTTGAGATGTCTTGGTGCAATAATGGGCTACTAGCTCCATTTTTTTATTTTGCACCATCTTTACATTTTTAGCACATGGGTGGCTTTTAGTTGCACCCTCTTTTCTTCATGATAAATATGCAAATGTTACAGGAGTTTATATCTTTAATTATTGCCCCTGCAACATTTGATATTATACGCACATCCCCCCACTTGAGATAAACAACATCGAAAGTGGTGATACATGGGGGTCTTTATAGATCATAATTGATTGGTCTTCCACGAATGCATAAAATTTTTGATCCCATTCCCTCGAAGCATGGACTTAAGTAGCCAGAGATTTCAGCACACAGAAAATAAAGACTACAGGGTAGGCTAAGGTGAAATGGTGTAACAAAACATGTAGAGTAAGGTGAAAACATAGATTGGCTCAACATGGGTGATCTAGGGGTATCTTGCACTAATAATGAGTGCAACAAAAGGGTTTATCACGGGAGGTCGACTAGTCAGTGTAACAAGTCGATAAACGCACACATACAGGCTATTTGGGTGATTTCCTAAGTGTTGCCTTCTTGAACTATCGTGCAACCTCGTGCCTAATTCTTCTTGAAAATCTCGCAAAAAAATAGAAGTAAATCGTCTTCCCTATTCGAAACGATAGATAACAGGTACTCATGTACAGTGCAATGATTTCGTTATCGTAGATTTTGCAATTATGAACAGACATATTTTTCAAATAGGAATGAATGGGACTTTTCGTCCGAACGATCTACTTGACCCAAATCGCATCATGCTTCTTCGTTGTCCTTGGTAACTTAGTTACAAAGTCCATGGTAATCTTCTCTCATTTCCAAACTGAAATTTCTAGTGGTTGTATCTTTCCATACGGCTTTTGATGTTTGGCCTCGACTTTTAAGCATGTCAAGCATTTTTCCACATACTTAATATAATCTCTTTTCATGCCCGGCCACCATTGAGGAAGTTTCGAGGTATTTGGTTATAAGGCATGTGATATTGCGTGAGGACACGCAATCGTTTAGTTTGGGGAATTTTGATAAGTGTAAAATACACATATCTGTTATTACCAAAAATGACCCTAAATGACCCAGAACAGACTCAAAATAGCAAAGATATGCTTGTTTTTGTGTTTTGTGTGTGCAGGTACGGATATATCAAAAATCACAAGAAAACCGTCAAAAAACGGGCAAACACGGACACGAGAAACGGAAGAGTACAAGAGAGCCAAAGATTCAAAGCCAAAGTCAAAGAAAGTCAACTTCAGTCAACTATGGGTCAACAGAAGTCAACTCACTAGAAGACAAATCCCAAATGTTACCCAAATAGTCCCTCAAGTTTCAAAAATCACACAAATGGTCCCTAAACCTAAATGGATCATACCCGGATCCAAAAGCCCATTGCCCCTAGCCCAATACCCTTTTATAAAACCACAAGGACCATTTCTGTCATTTATGAAAGTCCTTTTACACCTTACTCTTTTATAAACCAACCACAAGGACCAATCTTGCAAAAAGCCCAAAGTTTAAATCAATTTTACCCGTTTTACAGTTATAAAGGGCGCGAAGCATGTTACTGTTCATGCTTCATCCCCATTTCACCAACCAAGGTAAATCAAAGGGCTTTTGGAAATTGAGGGTCAAAGACGACAATTCAGAGGCTCTACAACAAAATAGCAGGGATAATTAAGTCAAATCAAAGCTTTCATTAGCTCACAAGCAAAGGCTTACTCGTGGCTATGGCAAAGAAGCACAAGGGGACTCATTTTCTTACACTAAATTATGCCTAAAAGAAACACAAGGTGTCTCAATCACGGATTGCCACGCTGGCAATCCGTGTGAGCTACCTAGTAATCTAACGGCTTATAATGATTTGCCAATCATTGAAGAATTGTACGGGCATGATTGAAAAGAGCTTGGGAAGCAAGGCAAGGCCTAGAATCTTCATCAACAGCCTATAAATAGAGCTCACTATCACACACTCACCACCTAGTTTTTTTAGTAGCTTTTATTATTAGTAGTTTTTAAGTTTTAGCTTAATTTAGGTAACTTTTGTAGTAGCTTATATTATTTAAATCCGTTTTTAGCTTATTGTAATTTCCCTTTCAAAAGTATTGTAATCTCTTTTTCAATTAATGAAATCATAGTTCTCTTTTATATAAACTGTTTTTACTTAAAAGCTTTTATAAATTCAAATGTCATGTTACTGTTTTATAAGCTCTTCATAAGCTCTCTAAGTCTATAAGCTTAGATTGAGCTTAAACAAGCCTTAATTAAACTCAAATCATAAAATCAGTTTAATCACCTTAACTATTTTGGACTTATGAGCTTTTGGAAGGAGAACCAATTATGGAAGGGTTCTCATGGACAATTACTGGCTTATTGTGAATAAGCCAGAGCTAGTAGATAAGCTCTAAAGAGCCTAATAGCTTTTGTTTAGCTAAAGCTTCAAGTAAGTTCTCCTTTACTTTCCTTGTTTTTCAATATTTAGCTTAATAGTAGTTTATTAGTATAGATCTGCTTATTAGCTTAATTTAGTTGCTTATTTGAGCTTATTTGTGTTTAATCTTGCTTATTAGATATTAATTTTAATCTGTTTTTAGCTTATAAGTTGTAGATAATAGTATTTCATAATCTGTCTTAAAAACCTTAAAAAAACCTAAAAATTAGTTAGCATAGTCATTAAACCTTGATTTTAGCTTATCTAGTTGTTAGATCATGTTTATTAAGGTAGTTATAAGCTGTTAATAATCTGGTACTTAAGTCTTGTTAATTAGCTTTCAAAATTATAAGCTCAAATGAAATTTGTCAATTCCTTAAGGAGTGTTTGGCATTAGCTGTTTTGACCTCAAAAAGTCAAAGGTTTTTGTGCAAGTTATTTGAGTCAGCTTAAATTTCTCTTATAACCAATAGGAAAAGAGTTTTTAAAAGTTAGTTTTCAAAAATTAAAAAGATAGGGCTTAATATGTATGTTTCAGCACCAGGGGAATTTCCCTTGTGGTTTCACTTGTGAAAATTTTGAACCAAGCTATCTAAGGTTTTGTTTGTGCTTGATTTGTGTTTAGCCATACTCAAGTAGAGTGTTTAAGTACAGGTTACCCCTCTAGGATACCTGCACATTTGTTTCTTGCATTATTGTCAAGTGCACCAGTAGTAACTAAAGTAGTTACTACTGCTGTCATTTTTATTCATTTTAGCTAATAATTTTAAGATTTAGGTTCTTAAATTCAAGTTAAATATAGATTAGATATAGCTTAAGTAAAATCAAGTCTTAGTTTTCATTTACTAGCTTATTTACCTAGGTACATTTAAGTTTAAAAAGTCATTAATTAGCCAAAAAAGCCAAAAACAGTAGTGTCTAGATTTTAGCTTCTTAATTAGGAATTTTAGCTTATAGTACTTGATTTTATGATTTGTTTTCATTGCTTATATGTAGGTAGCTTAGTTTTCAAAAGCTTAGATTATCTTATAGCTTATTTAACCTATTTAGCTTATTAGATTTTTAAGCCTTTTGACTAGTGCCTGAGTTTGCCTAATTGATCTTCAGTTTCAATTAGCTTTAAGTAATTTCTAGTTAAGTAGCTTGTTTGGATTAGCTTATACTCATCATAAGCTATCCAGAACTTCTTTTATTTTTGAATTTGAGCTTATATTGAAGCTTGTGCAAAGCTTTTAGTCCAAATAAGCTAAAAATAGCTCAAAAGCCTTCTTACTGAAGGCAGAACTTCATAAGCTCTTTCTGAGCTTGTTTTTGAGTTTGAGCTTATGCTCCATTTATTAAAAGTGCTTAAAATTAAGTCCTTTATAAGTTCTAACTTTTAGTTTTTGCAAAAAGTGAAAATAAATAAAAAATAGCAAAAAGGGGTTTGCCTGCCTCGAACCCACGACCTCTCCCTCATAGTCCATGCGTTTTACCATTGTGCTTCAATAGCTCATCCAACCATCCCTTACACCATTTAATCTTTATACTAGATTTCTTTTTCCTTTTTTATTATAAGCCGTAGCTTATATAAGCTTTTTCCCGGCTTATTTGTTAAGCTGTTAGTTTTCTTTTATTTTTCCTTTGATCTTTGTTGCATCATAGACTTTTCCTGAATTTTTCACATTTTTCCATTAATTAGTTTATTTTTTAGGATTTTTCGAAAGTTAAAATCTTAGAAAATACATAAAAAATAGAAAAAAGTTTCAGAAAATTACAAAAAAATAGTTTTTAGTTTTATAAAAATTACTTTTAGGTTTACATTCAGAAAAATCAATTTCACCACTTTTAGATTTTAATTTTCATTTTTGAGCTTTTAATTTTAAGTTTAAAAATAGGATTTTAATTTTAAAAATAGTTAAAAATAGTTTTCTGAGTTTTTATGTTATTTTAGACTTTTCTAAGGTTAAAAATCATTTTTCTCAATTTTTAGTTTTAAGATAGTCTTAATGATGAAGAGGATACAAGAAGCAGTAAAGAGTACATGAATGACCTAGAATTAGAATTTCATGAAAGAGCTCTTTTAGCCCAATCTAAAAGGTTCTTCAAAAAGGGTACTCAAAAGTTCAATGGTGCAAATGTAACTGACCAGACTGAGTGTTTCAAGTATGGTAGAACTGGACATTTTGCAAAACATTATTTCTTAAAAACTTCAGTTCTTTCATACCCATCACCTTTCCAAAACAAACCCCAACCAAAGTTCACTGCTTCCTTTTAACAACAAAAACCTAAACTGAGGCCTAATAAAGAGTTTGAAGAAAAATACAATAAAGTCAAGGTAAACTAGCCTTCCTCAGTTAAGGTGCTTCAACTTCCAAATCCACTTAAGTTAGAAACCAAGGTCTGGTTACTGAAGCATATGAATGGGATGAAGAAGAAGTGTCATTAGATGACAATTCATATTTAGTGTAGTTTATCCGGTACAGTATGACGTTTAGTAATCCCACTTTAAACTTCATACCTACTTAGAAAAAAATTAGGGTCACACACCAATATATAAACTAACTCCACGTTTTTTAGAGACTCTAAACTAGATGTCTAAGTATTTTTAGAAAAATCAAAACCAAAACTAAAATTTATCACATCACAGTTTTACCACACTGTTTTTGTAAAGACCTTTTGGACCCACTTTCCGACCATATAAATTTCACGAGACCCAATTTGCTAGAAAAGTAGACTCTCTGAGGTTATCTCCAGTATGTTGTAAATTGTTTATTTGATTACTTTTTGATTGAGTTATGACCGTTACAAAACTGCTAATTTTCTGCAGTGAATTAAAACAACTATTTCGGGCGAATCTAGTACCATTAACGCATGATTAAATCACGAATCTATATTGAACCAATGATCAAACATTCATCATTTAAAACTAATAAACTCCAGAAAATTTAAACCCGATTTTAAAAACCTAATTTATTTTCATGATTAAAAACATAATCCATCTTGCTTAGTATATACATGAATTAAAACATAAACTAGATTTAAACTAAGAATTAGAAATACCTTAAACCCTAAAAAATATTCTTCTCTTTTTTTTTTCTTTGATTCGGCTCGAGCAATAGGGGGAGGAGGGTTATGGGATTTATTTTGTTTTATAGCCCAATTAATTATAGATTTGATCTAATTCAGAGTTTGTTTCTTTTTAAAACTTTTTTTTTCTTTTCTTTTCCCCTTATCCCTTTTAATTCGTTTTTACTATGCATTTTAAAAAAATATATTTATTTTTTATTTATTAATTTCTTTAAGTATGCTATTTTACCCTTAAGTTTTTATTTTAAACCTAAGCATTATTTTGCCAATACCTTTTTGCGTATGACGCAATTTTCTAGACTTTTTAAAAATAATTATCTCCCCCTCCCACACACCCCTTCCATAAAATAACTTTTTAGTTCACATATTCACTTTTAAAATTAGATTGACTTCCAAAAACTTCATTTTTTAACAAATTTATTCTATCACAAATTGACACTCCTTTCCATATTATAATCCATCACCTAGACTTCCAACTTATTAACCAAAATCAATTCTCTCAAAATACCAGTCAATTTCATTTTCACTATAAGTGATTAAATATGAAATTTCTCCCAAATCAAATATTCATTTCTCTTTACTTTAACCTCTTAAACCTAAACTATCTTAAATTACTAAACAAAAATACATATACGTATAATTACTTACTCATTAACGCGAAAACCGCTTTCCAATCACAAAATTATTTCCCTTGTCAACCAAAAGTGAACGAAATGAACTTCACATAATTCACAAAATTACAATCCAAATGAGACGATCACGTTAACGGGATTTGGACTATCCAATCTCACTATCCCACACAAACACATATAAACTCGGTATATACACATAACATACTTGCAACAGATAACATTTAGGTAACACTACGGTTTGACAACCTGCTCATGTCATGGCAGTCACATAAAAAACATGTAAAAAGTGTAAAAAAACGTGTAAAAAAGTGTACAAAAATGTAAAAAAAATGTAAAAAAATGTAAAAAAACGTGTAAAATAAGTGTAAAAATGTGTAAAAAATGTGTATAAATTTTAAAAATAATAAGATATAAACGTTTTTTTAAAAATTAAAATTTCAGATAATTATAAACGATCGTTAGTATAAAGGACTAATGTTGCAATTAAAACCTAACGATCGTTAGCTTAACCTGCTCAGCAGGTCACCGCTACACACAATGTACGAAATCACAAGGTTTAGTGATTTAATAGGGAAAAAAAGATGGCTAAACAGAACGGTAAAAATGGACAAGTTAGATGACTTTTTAAGTCATTAGCCCGAAAGAAAACATATCAACACAAAGCAAATATAAACAAAATGCAAATATAAACACAAAACAATAACTAAAAGAGAGAACAAACCAAACACAATGATTTATAGTGGTTCGGTTAAGATGCTCTTCTTCGCCATACTCCACTCCTCGAGTTTCCGACTTGAGAGTTAACTCACTAAATCATAAAGCTCCATTCACTGCGGAGAAAACCTTACAACGTCGCTTACATTATTTACCGACACTAACCTAGATATCGAGTTCTTTTTCTGGTACAACCAAACCCGTTATGTTTTATAGCTCACAACGTCGCTTACATTATTTACCGACACTAACCTAGATATCAAGTTATTTTTCTGATACAACCAAACCCATTATGTTTTATAACCCAAACGTAACATACCCATTACCATTGTGCTATAAGGCCTAAACACACTAAACTTTTTTCTCTTGTGTTGTAAGGCATACACACATAATAGTTTAGAATATAATGGGTAATACAATGTGTTATATGATAGTGATACATGGTGTGGTATGATGGTGATACAAGACATGATTGTCTAATAGAGATGAATACCTAGTTGAAACATCAACAACTCTAAACTTTATAGGGATGATCTTATCTTGATAAGAAGCTTCCAATGTATAAAGATGAAAAGAGCTCTAAGCTTGTTGTGGTGGGTCTTCATATGCTAATATGCTTTGAATGGATGAAGGTGATAAGAGCTATAGGCTTGTTTTAAAGGATCATGACATGTTAATGTGCTTTCTTCAAATAAGAGTTTAAAACATTATTATCAAGGGTTAGAGAGGGTTTTGAAGACTTGATATTGTGTAATTTTACATTGCAAAAGATTGGTTTGAGTATAGACTAAATGGTGACTTAATTAGGCAAAAAGTAAGTTAATATCTGTAAGACCTAATCACTTACACCATTTCACAACAATATGATCACTTGTTGGTAGAAACGTAGAGAGAGAGGTAGAGAGAAAACTAGAGAGAGAAAGAGATTGAGGAATGTTGTATTGCACCAAGTGAGGATAAAACACAAACAATCAACCCCATCCTTCCTTGGAAAAAGGGATCTTTTATTGCATACAATGCTAGGTGCAACGCCTTGTTTTCTTGCTGGTTGGGGTCGGGCTCGGGCCTTTGGTTGGGCTTTGGCTCGATTACACATACAAGGTTAGTTTAATCTCGAGCGTGATCCCTGACTAGACTTTTTACATTGATTACAAGTTAATAAAGTAAAGAGTGTTATATTACACAATGACTTTTACTTCCTTTCGTCATATTTCATATGACTTTTACTTTCTTTGTTCGACTTAATATTTTGAGGCTAACAATATCCCCGGTAGTAAAGTCATTGAGATTCTTTAAAAGTGAGATCATTAATCTTCATTGTCTTTAAGCTCTTGAGTCTTGGGTCTTGGTCTTGAACTTTGTAGTAAAGGCTTCATTCCTTCATGCATTGTGATATTTGATCTTGAGCCTTTTTCATTGTCTTTCGACTTTGTCTTTAATTTCGAGTCTTTAAAATCTTGCCTTGTGTGGATAAATTTGATAGAAGTGGTCAGCATTTGAGTCGTCGTTTGAGGACCGATACTTTCTTTCTTGATCATCCTTGAATCATCTTGTTCTTTGGACCAACATGCTTATACTTGTCTCAAAATCTGGCTAACAATCTTTCTTTACAATCTTTGTTTTGATAGTCTTGTTGTCTTTAAGGAAGATCTTGAGTATCTGTGTTGTGGAAGACTTTTTCAACATGTACTTGAGCTCTCATCATGTATTTATATCTTTCGATCGAGCATGAGCATGTGGTAATGAGTATGACTGTGCAATGAGTGTATTTGTTAAAGGGTTTAAGGTAATTTCATCGAAGGTCCATCGTTAACACGTCGTTGGTCCTTGATGAATGGAAGTTATCACGCATTTAGTCCCTTGGTTGGTCCTTGATGATTGGAAGTTATCACGTAGTTAGTCCATTGGTTGGTTCGACGTTATTTAAAAAGAAATAATCATAAGCCAGATTCGGACCAATGTTTGTGATACCAGAACACAAGGCAAATCCACTAACCAACTGAGCTAGGAACTCTTTTGTGTCATATTACGAAACTAGCTTAATATAAGCGCTCTTAATTCGCATTTTTGTATAATAGTACAACCAGTAAACTCGCATGTTATGAATTTTCATTTACTCAACTTTCATGAAACCTGTTACACATCATTCTCGTACGCATCTTTTTCTCGTTCACATATTTTGTCGTTCACATCTTTCGTCGTTCACATCTTTTGTTTAACTCAAACTCGCAACTTACAACAACAAGATGGTTCGCATCTTTCAAGTGTAGTTCTCACATTTCAAAGATGGTTCTCATCTTTCAAGCGTAGTTCTTATGTTTCAAAGATGGTTCTCATCTTTCAAGCGCAGTTATCATGTTTCAAAGATGGTTCTCATCTTTCAAGAGTGGTTCTCTTCTTTCAAACTTGGTTCTCGACTTTCAAGAGTGGTTCTTTTTTTTCAAACACAAAGTGGTTCTCACATTTTAAACCAAGTACAACTCGAGACAAAAATCACAAACAACACATTTTTAAACGTTAAAATCTTGAATCTTTTTACCAATACACGTTCAAAAACACTTATTTTTTCATAAAAATCAAACCTTTATGAGTTTAAGCACAAAGATTCGATTTTTAATCACTTATAAAAACTAGAACACGTATGCAAAAAAGAAAGAAAAACGTGATATTTTAGCTTAAAAACACACAACACTCGACCCACGATGAAACCCGGTTAGCTCTTGATACCAATTGATAAGTACAAAGAATCAATGATCCGGGGGTCGGGGAGACTCAAATATTGAGATAGTCATATTTTAGAGAGAGAAACTAGAGAGAGAAGTAAAAGTGTAAAATGTATAAAGTGTAAAATGAATACAAGAGTCTCACCCTTTCATGGATACCAAAAAGGGGTATATATAGCCATACGCCTCATATCTATACAATATTGCATATTTTAGTCCTTGTGTATGGTGTTATGGTAAACTATGGTAATTCCTTAAATGTCATCACATAAGTGAATACCTAACAAAAACCTATACCAAAAATCTTAAACCCTTAACCACTAGGTATGAAATCACAAGTGATAAACTTTAAAATCTATATCAAAAACCCTAAACCCCTAACCACTAAAGCCTATACCAAAAACCCTAAACCCCTAACCACTAGGTATAATATCACAAATGATATATACATAAACTTTAAAATCTATACCAAAAACCCTAAACCCCTAACCACTAAAACCAATACCAAAAATCCTAAACCTCTAACCACTAAAACCCATACCAAAAACCCTAAACCCCTAACCACTAAAACCTATACCAAAAACCATAAATCCCTGACAACTAAAACCTATACCAAAACTCCTAAACCCCTAACTATTAGGTATAATATCACAAGTGATATATACATAAACTTTAAAATCTATACCAGAAACTCTAAACCCCTTAGCACTAAAAACTATACCACAAACCCTAAACCCCTAAAAACAAAAATATATACCAAAAACCCTAACCCCCTCCCCCTTCCTAACCACTAAACCATATACCAAAAACCCTAAACTCCTAACTAATTGGTATAATATCCCAAGTGATATATACACTAACTTTAAAATATATACTAAAAACCCTAAACCCCCAACCAATAGGTATAATATCACAAATGATATATACGTAAACTTTAAAATCTATACCAAAAATCCTAAACCCCAAACCACTAAAACCCTAAATCTCCAAAATTACGCCCCCAAAATCACATCCCACTTTTTTCCTTGCATCCCACAGTCCCATTATCAATAAATCTCCATAGTCTGCATGTTTTCCTTTTGCATTCACGTTCAAGTATATTATTTATACTTTGCATGTATGCTTTAATAATATAATTCACAAATTCCGTTTGTTTGCTGCCATCTCACCGCAAATGCCCCCCCTTTCACACTCCCCCCTTCTCCCCTCCCCCCCCCCCCCACACCACACACCAAAAGAACAAAAAAAGATACACTATGAGTTAGTGACTTTCAAGTTTGAATATTTGTCTTTGCATGTTGGCGGATTTCTTCAACAACTAATTATGTTCGGTTTAATGCTTTTGCTATTGTTGCATGTTTATGCTTGTTGCTGTTTGAAAATCAGTCTCCGCTAGTTGTCGGATGTCTTCATCAATAATTTATTATGACTTTAATGCTTTTGGTTTTTTTAATTTATCCGAGATTTCGCGATTTTTCCGCTCAAATGCGGAGGAGTGTTAGTAGATGAATGAAGAATAGCCTTAGGCCGTTTTGTGGGTTTAGATATCTAGGGTTTACATGTTATTTCTTATAATTTTTGAATCAATGAATTATAACTTAACCCTGACCCTCTCATGTTAAGTACCCCATCATTAGCCAAACAATCAAAAACCTTCTCGAGGAACCAATATGGGACGTTTATATGATTCAGTCATGGTACTCAGGTAGTGAAAGATGTAGTGAGTTTATGGTAAACTGGTCACATGTCCCATCGCGAAGCATTCCATGAGACACCTTCATCCCATCATCTGACCCAGTTGTCATCACAACAATGATAGTTTCATATAAGGTTAGTAGAATATACATGGATGGGGGAGCTCGGTTAACATCATGTACGAACCCTGCTTTAACAAGCTCCATGAGCGCATCAGGTCAGGCCTCGGGCCGCCCACTACACTGTTAATCGGTTTTTCAAGAGAGAGATCATACCCTGTGGGCGTAGTCAATCTCGAACTAACAGTCAGAACACATCCACTGTCAAGGAAAATCATGTTGCAATTCCATATTGTCAAATCAAAATCCAAAATCCAAATACAACGTGATACTTGGTAGACCAATGCTTCAAAAGCTCAGCATGGAAGTATCAACCATCAGATCATTGGTCGAATTTCTAAAAGGAAGTATCAACGATTAGATCATTGGTCGAATTTCTAACAAGGGCGAAAAGCTATGTTTTAATGTATGCGAACGTGGTTAAAGGGATTGTGGTGACTAGGGTTAATGTGTCGGTGTTTGGGACTTCGGTTTCGTTCGTGCTGTATTATGTGCCAAAGTTTTGAGTGGCAAGAGGGAGAGTGATAAGGATAGGGATATGGAGAGGTTGGGAGGGTTTGGGAGTTTAGGATTTGAGGAGAGTGATGTCGTTCTTGTTAGAGTGGCCATGGTTTTTGACAACGTTGGTTTGTTTGAGTTTATGTCGATTGTGATGCCTATTACGGTGGAGTTGGATCTGCAAGTGTCGTTGTTGAAGGTTGAGTTTTCAAGGTTGCTTTATACGTTTGATATGTTGCTTTGTCATGCTTTTTAGGAATGTTTTTGTAGTTTTTATCTTCAGTTTGAGGTTTCACGATCTCGCAACTCAAACAACGGGAGGTATTACATGTTCGATATAACATATTTGTATCTTGTTTAGACTTTGGTTGAGTTCAAAATTTGTGATATGTAGGATCGTTTATTTCATAACACGGTGATGATTCTTGTGATTGGGCTAGTTTCTAGAGAGAGAAACACATGAGAGAGAATATCTAGAGAGAGAAAATGTGTTTTCTATGAAAAGAGTAAATGACTAGCTTGCCTCTTCCAAAGTTGGAAGAGGCTTATATAGTTTTTACAAAATACCGGGTATTAGAACCCGGCTTAAAACCGAAAGACATACGATTAACTATTAAACTACAAACTATTATAAACAATAAATATACGGGGTGACCGAGTCTTTTACTCATATCTAACAATCTCCCCCTAAGGGAGGTCACCCTTGAAAACACTAGACTTAAGCTCTTACAGCTTGCAGTCTTTTGATTCTTCATGTTACATCTAGTACTTTGTTGTAGTGATCTTTAGATAACAATTGAGCTTGTTCACTTTGACTTGTTTTGATTTTGATCATGAGCTTTCTTGAGATCATCAGCCAAACTTAATCTCTCATCATCTAGTAATTTATTGCCATCTTGTGCACTTGTGAAGAAGAATATGATATCAGAGTTTGCGGAAGCTTTGACACCTTTATGAGATCTTTCATAACTTCATAACAAGTGTAGGTCGTGTCTGAGCATTCGGTTATTAACTTGACATTACTGGAACTGGGTATCTCCATCTCCATCTCCATCTTTAAATGATCCTGTAATGAAACAGTTAGCAATAAAGAGAAAATTGATTTGAAAAATCAGTCTAAGTGTTAATTATGAAAATATTTTGTAACACTTCGATAGTTTTGATTGGTTGTCAAATGTTCAATAACCGTCAATTCTTATGCTGGAACAAGTTTGATTCACGTAGAATCGCACCATCGTTTCTTTCCAGTTGACACAAGTTTGATTCTTGTAGAATCGCACAAGTCACCTACCTAGAGCTTGTTTGATGTAGGCTCTAGCAGGATTTCCATCTTCATAGTGAATACCTTCGTATCACTCGGATGTTCTGGCAATATCACAAGGATAATGCGTAGGACTCTTAAGATAACCTTGTTTCCACAGTGTGTGAAAGACAAGATAAACGGAAATGTGTCCTAACGAGATTAATTGATGATCTCTTGGCTCTAGACTCGAAAGTGCGCTTTGATATTAGTGATCGAAGGCAGGAGCAGACTGCCACCTTTTCAATACCGACTTACTCGGAGTGAGTGAGACAGTAGATTGCATGTTTAGTCTCCGTGACAAATGAGACAAGTTTCTTTCAAGAGAAACTCGAATGGCTGGGAAGGGTTGTGCATTGCATCACTGGGTCCATGATGTCGTCTTCAATGTCAGCAATCAACTTGTGATTCTGACAGCATATGTATTGACCCGGTTTCTGCCTAAGTGTATGGAGGGCTTCTTTCTTCACACCCTTTATCTGTACAATTCTTTTTCATTCCTCAACCCCTTCAGTGCTTACCGAGACTTCATGACTAGCACCTTGTTGGGTATATTCCAGTACTAGCTCCATCTCAGTCGGCACTATTCCCTTGTTCTCACATTTACTCCTTTTAATCATACCTAAGGACTTCTGTACTAACTAGTGGATTGTCCCTGGGTAGATCCCTCCGGTTCTGGCAGGATCATGGGAACGAGTACCTAACCTTACCATCCTTATAACTTCGATAACAGTAAATACATGGTCAGTCTTTTGGTACAGTTCACCTTGCCATAAAATCACTGTTGAAAAACTCAATCAGGTACTTATGATATAACTATCAAAGTGTTTAGTACCCGATTGTTTTTGCATTTCAGAAAAGCTCCCCCTCAACATGTGCATCGGTATTCGAAACTGTTTAGCACATGATGGTGGAGAATACACTTAAGTAATATGATCACATTACATATTTTAATCACATTTTCTCCCCTTATCAAAAATTTCAAACCCTTTGACATTTTGGATATCACTTGATTTAAATATGTTATAAAATTGGGAGAAAAGTGTGCCTATTATTCACAAGCCGTGTTTGGAACATATTAATGCTCCCCCTCAATCGTTGAGGGTATGTGTTAGTGTCAGATATGATAATTTTGAAAGATTTTTTCGTTAAACTCAAAAACCTGGTTTTTTAAGTTTAATGAAAAACTCATGAAAAATTCATAGACTGACACATAACATCTAATGTACGAGATGTATGTTTCATTACCGATGATATTGACCTTAATGCTGGAATGATAAAATCATCCACTTCTTTTGATTAGACAGTAGCCAATATCTCTGAGCCTTCCACTAATGAAGCAGCATTCGAGATTTATGAAGTTTTTCGGATCTTTAACTTTCTACCAATATCTCGATGAACTGTAGTTTGTAGTGGTGGTCGTGGTGGTTGAATGTGTTGTGTTGTTATCAGTTGTCTTTGTAACGCTAGAAAGAACATCAAGCGGATGAAGTGGAGAGCTCTGATAGATTTGGTTCCTTAGCTTTTTTGTCTCTCCACAAGACCCAGGGTTACATTTTCCAATCGGCAACCCACAGACATTAAATTTGAACATCACTCCCCCTTAATCAGATGACCCGTTTTCTATTGGAAAGAGCTGTAGTCATAGATTGAGTGTTAAGTGTCGGATTGATTTTGAACATACACTTTTACCCCACCGTGGTTAACACAAATAATTTTGAAGAATCAATTAAGAAAAAATTATTTGGTTATCAAACAGGAAGACTTCTCTTCCGAATTAAGAAAAATGCACTGAAACGTACATTAATCCCAAATTGCATGGATATAAAGTAATCCATGCCGAGAGTAAAAATTAATTACCCGTTGTTAGGAACAGTTGTCTTTCAGACGACAATCTTTCCTTCAAATGAGAACCGGGTTGCAATTTGAAGTAATTGCAAACCATTTTGTAATTCCAAATGACTTAAAATATTTACCAAGTCTATTTTTATGTACTTGTGTACAAAGGATACATGAGGACACTTCATTTACTCATCCTCTCCTTCTTGAAGGTGTTTGAGGGTTTAGGGGGTTGTTTAAAATCTTCTTCCCAAGTCGTGGGGAGTAGAAATTCGAAACGCTTTCTTGGTAAAAGCTTTTGTGAGGATTCATCTGCCAGTTCATGTTGATGTTTGTTTCCACGAAGTAGAGTTCAACCACTCCATTTTCCACTTGCTCTCGAATGAAATGGTGTCGTATGTCGATGTGCTTAGATCGTGAGTGCTGGACATTGTTGCAGCTTAAAGCAATGGCACTTTTGTTATCACAGTACAGAGGATCTTATGAATCAGATAAGCCTTACCGTTTGTTTTTTAGCTGCGATCTCATTCCAATGATTTGGCACAGCATCCCATACATTGCAAATGTTTATTCCGCTCTGTTGTTGGATGGCCGTGCTTCTTTGATTCTTTGATGACCACACTAACACCAATCTATCTCCATGAAACAGAGCACTTCCCGATGTACATCTTTCGAATCTGGACATCCCGCATGATCCGCTTCTGCATAAGCTGTTAGTGACATAGCATTGTCTTCGGATACCAAAGACATGTAAATGGTTTCATTTTAGGTACTGGAAAGCATACGTTTGATTGCTTCAAGGTGCTTTTGGTAGGCTTGACTGATATCTCGCACACTTACACACAGCGTTTTACAGTCGGTTACTGGTGTAAGGTACATTAGGGCGACCAACCATTCCTCTAAATCGAGTTTAGGTTCTACTGGAATCCCCATGAGATCCTTCGTCCAGTTTCAATCGATCCACCATTGGTGTATCGACAGGGTCAGAGAGATCCATTCCATATTTCTTTAAGGTTTCGAGAGCATATTTTACTTGGTTAATAAAGATGCCTCTGGGACTTTGAGAAACTTGAAGTTCTAAGAAAAACAACATTTATCCCATCATTGACATCTGTTATTTGGAGCTCATTTCTCTAGAAAATATGTGACACGCATTATTGATTTGTTGAGGACAAAAATGAATGTATCTACGTATATCTTGAAAACATGTAGAAATGTTTGCCTGATTTGCGTGGTGAATAACGTTGGATCCACGGCACCCTTGAAGAAATTGTTGGCCAAAAGGAACTTTGATTAGGTGTGTCTACCACGCCCTTTGGTGCTTGCTTTAGCCCTCATAAAGCAGCCTTCCTTCAGACGATAAACGTGAGTAGAATTATCTTGGTCTTCAAATCCTTAGGCTGACTGACAAAGACTTCTTCTTGAAGATCATCCATTCAGAAAGTAGTTTTGGAAATCCATCGGTAGATGTATCATATTTTGGTGCAGGATTGGCAAGGAATATTTGATGGCCTCTTTCCGTTGCAACTGGAGCAAACAGATTCTTCAAATTCTATACCTTCTCCTGACGATTTCCCTTTGCAACTAACGAGCTATGTTTTTCAGTAATCCCATTATTCATCAAGCTTCACTTTGTAGATCCACTTGAGAGCGATTAACCATAACTTAGAATAGGTCGATTTGTACTAATTCCCATACTTCAGTCGTTTCAAATTCCGTTGAATTTCATCTTGCAGGCTTGAAACCAGCAGTCTTCTATCACGGCCATTTTGAAATTCTTTGGGTTCGACTATTGGACAGTTCAGTATGGAAATAGCTCCACAATAGCATCGGTTTCGCTAATGTTTTCTGGTAGATACAGGACGAGAGGGTTAATATTGCCAACGATGTTATCAAGAGGTGATCTTTAGGTTCCATCTTCTGAGTTGATCTGGTGGTTGGTAACTTGGTTGGTTGTCTTAAATAAATCCCCTGATGTTGACTGTGCATGAATAGGTTCTCCTGCAACAGGGTTAATGAGGGATGAAGGTCAGCTTGAGTAATTGAGGTGTCTTCGATAGTTGGTCCAGCTGCAACACCTTGAGGAAAGACTGGAGGATGCATTGTGAGGATGCAATGACTATGGGACTTGTAGAAGGTGCATCTTGAGAATCGTTGTAAAAAACAGTGTTGTATTTGTAGAAAACAATTAGAGCGTTTACTCCAGTAGCCGTAGGGGGACTGTTCACTATCTGTAGATTGATCAAGTATTCATCGACAATCGGTTGGTATAAATCTCCAGAGGTTTGAGGTATTCATCAAACATTGGTTGAAATAACATCTCCAGCTCTTTATCGGTTGGAGCGAGCCCTGATTTGAGTTGTCCAGGGGACATGATGAAAGGCTCGGGTCCTGAACTCATGCGTACAGGAGCCATCTTCTGATCCATCTCATCGAATGTGACGTGAATTGTTTCCATTAATCGACGAGTTCTCTTGTTGTAGATTCTATAGCCCTTCCTGCTAGGAGCATACCCAACGAAAATCCCAATGTCAGCTTTGGCTTGAAATTTTCCTAGATCTTCGCTATCATTTGTAGGATAGCACAGAGCACCAAATACTCGGAAAAATGTAAGATCAGGCTTCTTATCATGTACAAGCTCATAAGGGGTTTTGTTATGACGAGTATGAATTAGTGATCGGTTCTGGGTGTAACAAGCAGTAGCTACAGCTTCTGCCCATAGAAACATGGGTGCTTTTGAGAATATCATCATTGTACGTGCTGCTTCCACAAGTGTACGATTACGTCTTTCGACAACGCCGTTTTGTTGAGGAGTTCTCGGAACAGACTTTTGATGAAATATGCCAACACCTTCATAGTATTCAGACATAACTTGGTTGACGAATTCCGTTCCATTATCTGTGCGGATGAATCTGACTGTTTTGTTGAGGCCAACCTGCATTTGCTTAAGAAAGTTGATGACAAACTCTGGAGTTTCATCCTTTGACCTCAAAAACTTTACCCATGTGAATCTTGAATAGTCATCCACGATGACTAAGATGTATTTCTTCCCTTTAATACTCTGGACTCTCATTGGACCACACAGATCCATGTGAAGGGTATGAAGAACTTCCATATTTGTATTTTCAGATTTTGGTCTGTGGGAGAACTTCTTGCTTTTTCCAAGTTGACAGGCTGAGCAAAGATGATCTTTTTCAAACTTCAATCTAGGAAGACCTCTAACCAGATCTTTTCGAGCAAGATCATTTATTGTGCCGAAGTTTAAATGGTTTAAACGACGATGCCACAACCATGATTTGGACTTGGAAGCTTTGGACAGCAAGCATATCGGAGAAGACTTCATCATTTCATCAATCGATATCGTGTACAAATTGGTGCTACGACTACCTTTAAGTATGTCTGTACCCTTAATATCACGAACAAAGCAAGTATGCTTTCTGAAGGCAACTTCAAGATCAGAATCACAAAATTGCCCTACAGAGAATAGATTGTGTCCAAGTCCCTCCACGTAGTATACTCTTGAGATCACACTGTCACCAATAACATAATCTCCATAACCCATGATAGCTCCTAAGTGATCATTCCCGAATCTGACTGACCCGATGAACTTTTCCACAAAATTCATGAGCTTTGAACGATTCCCCGTCATATGTTTTGAACAGCCTGAGTCCAGATACCAAAGCATGACCTGTACGACCTGCATTTGAAAACAGTCGAGTTTGGAGAGTTTGGAATTTCGGTTCCCCAATTTTTGTTGGGGTCCTGTTGGTTAGCATATAGAGTAGAACATTTCACAGAAAGCTTAGTTAAATGGCACATTTCGCCTAAGGCAAATTTCTTTCCTGTGGGTCTCCATTGATAACCACAATCATAAACCATATATTAAGTTTTCTAAGGCGACTTTCTTTCCTTCTCATGTGGATCTCCATGGATAACATACACATTAGCAAAATAGTATGACTCGTTGCTTTCACAAACCTGCTTGGTCTTGTTCAAAAACTGTTATCAGACAGTTGTCTCCCCTCCCTCTATTGGTTCCCAGATCAGCTTCCCTTTATCAAAGGATAATTTTAACCACAGTGGGGGTCGCATATCACAGAGTTCATGCTATTAACAAACACCCATTTGATGGATCTTGCATGAGTTTACATAGGTTTTTGGACACAGATTCAGAATTTGAATTAATTACACACAGCTTAGAGCTAATGCTAGAATCAACCAAGCGCACTTTTGTCCATACTGACTTATTTTGTTAGGGTGGTCTTCTACTTTCTTCTTAGTTCTCAGTCTTAGCAGGACAGGATCCTAATTTTCTTAGTATTGCTTTAGGCTATGATCTATTGTTCAGAGGAAGTGTTTACTACTATAGAAGGAATCACAGGGTTATTAGTCTGTTGAATTTCAGGTGCACTTCGAGTGTTTCTCGTGTGTTGCTAGATGAAGTTCCTGGTTTATCATTAAAAGTAAACTTGCTTTTTTCCTATTTACAGGGGAATACCTTGTTTCTCTTTCATTTGGAAACTTTTTGGGCAAGTGCAATCACAACATTTCTAACCCACATTTCTTGAGATAGCCCTTAAGTCGCCTCTCCGCGCGCTCAAGCATAGTTAAGTGCATTTATCAGTGGTTTAACTACTCTCGCTTCCTCTACAATTCCCAAACTGTTTCTATCACTCTCCTTTAGATGGCTTGAGGTTTAGTTTTAAATGAGCACTCTCGATCTGTTCTTAGGGGTATGAGGATGGGTTTAACATCAATTCCATACATGCCATGCGTAAGAACTTTGGTTTTGTGAAGATCGCGCACTAGTGAGTCAAGTGTGTGTTTGCTTCTCAATGAGCCTTTAGATCTCAATTCATTTAAACATGGTAGCTGTCTTTTCACTAGTTGTGAGCAGCGTAATATTATTGGAAGTCATACATTTCCTTGTTACATGCGGGCGCGCGCTCCTTTTCTGTGTCTACTCTAAACACATTCATTTTGTTCAATAAGAGCCTCGCGCGCTCACTCGCTTCCGCTCGCATTATATGTTTCAACACTCAGCGCGCGCGCTCGCGCCATGTGTAGAGACTTGATTCTGTCAAGTTTCTATTATTACGTTGTCCTTCTTCTTTGAACTGTGTTTTTATAATTTAATTCTAAAAATGAGTCAATTCAGGAAAAAATACTGTGAAGTTGTGATTTGTTATTTTGAAAGTTTTCTTGAGGTGTTGATATGTCAATTGTAAATTCAGGTATTTCCACCTCAAGTTTGTTAAAACCTCTTAACATTTCATCATTAAAATCCTTTTTGATTCTCATTTTGTAATGTAGATATCAACGCTTCATGATCTAGACAACGTGATTGTTCTACAGCAAAAATCAATTGATTCGACAAACATTTAGCAATTAGAATTCTCATTTGCAAGAAGAAGGTTTTTCCTTTCAATTTCCAGCACATTGCTATGTCTTACAGTATTCTGGTCCACTGCGTCATTCATTTGATCAAATATTTCTTCCATTACTTTAACTTCTTTATAGAGGGCCGTTTGAACTCCTGCAAAGTGTTCTTTAAGAGTTTGGAAAAATGAATTACTTCAGTTAGGTACATTTTTTGTTTGCTCAAATAACCGATTTCCCCTATTCTGTAACACCTGTTGGGGTGATTCTCTTTTTGCAAGTTTTGTCAAATTCTGTAAAAAGTTGTGTGAGTACATAAAGATTAATCTTCACTTGACTTTTAGTTGGAAGAACTCTGGGGACAAGCTTGAC
Organism: Tanacetum coccineum; assembly: GCA_026074375.1. NCBI lineage: Eukaryota > Viridiplantae > Streptophyta > Magnoliopsida > Asterales > Asteraceae > Tanacetum > Tanacetum coccineum. The sequence goes on along the minus strand of BQNB010010457.1, from coordinate 18,739 downwards.
AGGAGTATTGGGTGGATACACTGTCAATGCTAAAAGTGGTTTTGGAACTGATTGGTTCAGCCTTCTTTTCCTGTCATTTTCTTCATATGGACCAATTTGGTCTATTCTGGGGGTCAGATTTCTTTGTGGAGCAAAGGTTGCAAGAAGGTTCTCCTTCGAGTAATCTAGGGGGGCAATCCTAACTTTATTTTCCACACATAGAGGGCTTTTCATTTTCTCCATCATTCTTTTCCTAGTTATCTCAGCTATCTCACGAGTATCCTCTAAGTCATGTATACAAATAAGTGGGGGTAGTATGGGTCGTTTCAAAGTTCATGACCGTTTATATAGAGAGGATAAGCTTTGCTTTGCACGAGTGAGTTTATAAGGGGATTTTTGTAGCCTTTGCTTCACCTTGTTCCTTTTCATCATAAAACGATTTGATTTTGGTTTACAATAACATGTTAACCGTTTGTGAACGACTGGTCTTGTTTGTATTATCTTTCTTCAATCTTTTCTTGTAGCCTTTCCTTATGTTCTTATAATTCGCTTTTCTAAGGTATTGGTCTTCTGTTTGTTTAAAATCTTTTTCAAAATGGTTATTCTTTGTCTTTGACTTATAATGGCAACGGTTGACTAGTAGTATATTTGTACTGAATGAATTCTGGATTTTAAAGAAGTTTCCTTTTATTTTGGTTTGGATAATTATTCTCATTTGTTCGTAATAATTTTAGTTCGTCTATCCTGTTAATTCAAACTTGCCCATTTTCATTACTCCCCGACAGTTACTTTATCTCGCAAGTTAGAGGTCAATGATTCATAACTACCATGTTTGGCTTATTTGCTTATCTACTTTGTACACCCTATTAACACCCTCTTCATGGCATTTCATTATAATTGACATTGATGCTAACATTTTGTACAGAAGATACATTATTTGTACACCATTTTCTTCGTTGTCTTCTAAGATAATGATATTTACAGAATAATATTACTATCACTTGTATTAAAATTTTTTTTTCAAGCATTAGAGACAAAAAACGTAGTTGTGTTGTAATGTTTTGCATTCTCGTGTACATCATGCATACTCATCCCTATTGATCTACAAAGGTACTCGCATGATTCCTTGTACCTCTAAATGGAGTATTCGAGTCATGTGATGGCCCGGCTTCATCGGTTAGATAGATTTAGATTGATTCGCGCGCATCCTGCCAAGATTTACATGAATGTGTGTCTTACATTAGGCTCGCACACGCATCAACATCAGAGTAGATATTGCATCACATTTGATGCAGCTTCAAAGTTATGATCCACATTGAGTTCAAATCAATTTCTCGGGTGAGTAGCACCATCATCATCAAGTTTGGTAACCTGTTCTCACACAGCGCAAGAAAAACTAATGATTGCAACTCTCACCCTCCTCCCCTGCATTTTTCCAATGTCTTCACTCCAGTACTGACCATTCTCCTGGGCTTGATTAGTAGCATACATGTCCTTAAAGTAGTCTGAATCCTGAAGTGCTTTGGCCCTTGGGTCATTCTCGTGCTATGTGCCTAGTCCGTTACTAGTATGTAGCACTTAATGGGTTTAGCTTGAACAGGATTGACAATGTCCTCTGTTTATCTTTTCCCCATTTTACATTCCCAGCTAAAACATCCCTCCTAGCAGCATGCTTTCTCTGGAATTGGCCTTTCCTTGATTATTCGCATGTTATCTTCCACGGACATCTTGTACCACAAAACTCTGCCGTCTTGAACCAGAGCTTTGTTCCTTGCATTAGATACGTTCCAAAGTTGATTGTTTTGTTTGAGGAAGATGTGATTTGTATGATTGAGTGAGGAGGCAAGTGAGTTGGTAAACTTTCCAAAGTTTTCGCAGTAAGTTGAAGAACTTCTGAGTCAAAGTTGAACGTTGTCCGCAGGAAGAATGGGTTCATTCGAGGATTGAGGAGGACCTTGGTTGATTTGTTGGATATGCTGAAGAGAGGCATTTCGACACTAGTGCCAAAGATCATTAGTTGGTGAAGGAACCTTTCCATCATTGTTCTGTTCTCATTAGCTGTACCTCTTGTTGCTTCAAAAATAGGCATAAAAGCTGAGATTCCAATTAGATCCTCAAACCTCTGTTAAGTTTGACTTTAGTTATGAATCTACTCCACTCAGGTAACATGTTGTTCACAAACTTAGAGTAAGTTGCCATCCTGGGCATGGCTTCTTGATGTTTCTCATCGTCATTAAATGTGCTTCGTAAACCTAACATTATTTCCGTTGAATGGTTTCTCCTTTGATTTGACGAAAAGTGTTCAAATTCATCGTTATAACGGAGATTCCCTGTCATCCCTTTGTTTACTTAAAACCTTCAGATCATCTTTCACATTGTTCCCAAATGTCTTTGGCGTCAGTTTAGGGGGGTGATGATGTGTAGGATATGTCTTTTGGTATTTTCCTTGAAGTAGGATATTTTTGCGCAATGTAGCTTTATACGTTTCCTTTCTTCAGCTGAAAGGTCGTTAAGGACTCTAGGACGAACTGGACCTTGTTGAACTGCACCCTCGTTCCTTGCAACAATATATACTTGAGACCAGTTCCATATGATATGGACCTTCATTCATAGATTTCTTATATTCTTCACATTTATCCTTTCCCATACAGTACAGATGTATACGTTGTTGCCAAGAGTCATACGTATGTTCTATCAGCATTGGTGGGGCGTGTATCAGAACTGCACATGGATATCTTCTGACATTACTAGACATCTTGTTTTATATGGGAAATGATATGTTTTGATTCGATCATTGTTAGTGAGTATACGTTAAAAGTGGTGGGGGTTAACGTATTTGGTTTTGTTATAGTGATATTATGTCCCAAGTTTGAATAAATTTCCAAAGTGCTCAAGCAGTTGCTAACTCGCCGCTTGGTTTTGGTTAGCACTCGCCTCGATGAAAGTAAAAGCACCGCGATGGTTTAGTGAGGCAAACCGCCGTTTGCAATTTCAAGCAACCCGCCGCCTATTATTCAAACCGCCGTAGCTTCTTTTAGATATTTGCAATTAAAATATTCAAACCGCTATCAACCTGTTCAAACTGCTGCCTATTACAATAAAGCAAACCGCCGTGTGAACAACTCGCCGTGATGTTAAGCAACTCGCCGCCAAAGCAACCCGCCGTGTGTCAGACATTGGTACTATAAATAAATATTCTTTTAAGCAAAAAAATCGTCGTGGAAGATTGTCTGCCCTAAAAACCCTTCCCCGAAGAATCAACGACTTTTATTCACATAAAAACATTATAAATCACCCTTTTGACGATTTTTGCTTGATTGGTTTGACACAACACATAGTACCTCATGGCAATAGACAACTAAAAACACCCAATACTTTACATTACAAACATCAAATCTGATGGTATAAAATACGAGCTAATAACCTTCCTATAGTTGCACTTTTCGAATCTCAACTCAAGCAGAAATCGCACATACACACGATCCTAATCATCCCATAAGCTCTGATAACAATTGTATAATATACTGATATCATAATCTCGGGGTCGATTCATTGTATTGCTTGTTTCTAGAGAGAGAAACACATAGAGAGAGATTTCAAGAGAGAGAAATGTATGTGTAAAAGGAAAATTAATAATGACTAGCTTGCCTCTTCTAAAATTGGAAGAGGCTTATATTTGATCCTTGATACAATATAACGGGAATTAGTAACCCGGCTTATACGAAAACCTTATATTAACAATTAAACTACCGCTCTCTATAATAATAGTAAAATACACGGGGTGACCGAAGTCTTTTTCTAATATCTAACAAACCAAAGGAGAAGGCTATCTTCATATTTTGATGATCTAATATTCTCTTCTTCGCCAATCAATCCAGTGGTCCACAACTGGATCATGAGGATTTGGAACAGATTGATGAATTTGATCTAGAATAAATGGACTTAAAATGGCAGGTGGCCATGATCTCTATGAGGATTAAGAAGTTCCATAAAAAGACAGGGAGAAGGTTGCATTTTAATGCAAAGGAACCAGTAGGATTTGACAAATCCAAACTTGAATGCTACAATTGTCATAAGAAAGGACACTTTGCCAAAGAATGCAAATCCAAGGGGAATCAAGAAAGTAGGAGAAAAGATGCTTGAAACTCTAGGTATAAAGCTAAAGATAATAGAACTAGACCTGGAGAGCAAGAGGAAACCAAAGCTTTGGTAACTCTTGATGGAGATGGTGTGGACTGAACCAGTCATTTAGAAGATGAGCAAGACAATCATGCTTTCATGGCTTACAGCAGTTCAGACTCAGACACAGAGGTAACTTCTTATTCAAAAGAGTGTAAAGAATCTTATACTACACTTAAAAAATTATACGATGAACAAAGGGAACAACTTGGTGATGCCAGTATAGAAATTCAGGCATATACTTAAGCTTTAAAGAAAGTAGAAGTACAATTAGTTGCTTATCAACAAAATCAACTTTGGTATAAGGAAAAGATTAGGTTTATGAAAATTAATTTAGATGATAAAACTGATGTGCTCACATATCATAAGAAACTATTGGCAGAAGCTGAAAAAGAAAAAGAAGAATTGAAAGCTAAAGTAGAAAAATGGCATAACTCTTCTAAAAATCTTAATATTCTGCTAACTAGTCAGATGAGTGCTAGGGACAAAGCTGGGCTTGGGTATGGAAATCAAATGAATAAAGGTGTCTTAAGTTATGAAAATGAAGTTTTTGAAAGTGTATTTAATAGTAGATCTAGTGATATAGAAGATAGTCCTGTAAATGATAGATATGCAGAGGGGATGCATGCAGTTCCTCCTCCAATGACAGGGATTTACATCCCTTCTGGACCTGATGTTGAAATTGATGAGTCACAGTTTACATATGGTCCAAAGCAATCTAAACCTAGTGAATCTGATGCTAGGAGCAGTGACTTTAATTCTTGTGAATCCAATTCTAGTGAAGAAACACTTACATCTATGCCTGAACCAGTTGTCAATGAACCCAAAGTAGTAAGTCAACCTAAAGTCTGGTCTGATGCTCCTATCATTGAGGAGTATGAATCAGATAGTGATGATGAACATGTGTCTCTACCCACAAAAGAACAGGAAACACCTAGTTTTGCTTTTGTTAATACTGTTAAGCATGTAAAAACTCCTAGGCAAACTGTTAAAGTACAAAACACATGTAGTCAAAATCCTAAACCTGACAAAAAGGATTGTAGTGGTTTAATGTCTAAAAAATTCTTGGTTTGAGATATGGGTTTACTAAAAAGACATGTTTTGTATGTGGTAGTTTTAGCCATCTTATTAGAGATTGTAATTTCCATGAGAAAAGAATGGCTAAACAAGCTGAATTAAACAAAAGGATGTGTAAGGGTACTGGTCATAAGGAAAATAGGCCAGTGTGGAACAATGTACAAAGAGTGAATCACCAAAACTAATTTGTTCCTACATCAGTACTAACTAGAACTTGTAGAATTCAAGTTAAAACTGCTAACGCTAGCAGTACTAACAATGTTAATACTACTAGACATAATTTTAACAGTCAGGCAGTACCAACTATTGCTGCTAGGAAAGTTCATACTGTTAAACCTATTGTGAATAATGTTAGACCAAAACCTGTTTTTCATAAAACTTATTCACCTTTTAGAAGGCCATTTAATAGAACAACAGCACCAAGAACAAATTTTTCAAATCAAAAATTTAATATTGCTGAGGTAAAAGTAGTTAGTGCTGTTGGGGGACAAAGGGAAACTGCTATTAAGCCCTCAGCAGGATGTAATTGGAGACCCAAAAGACATTACTGGAACAAAGTCTCCAAATACAATGGTGGATCAAATTCTAGAAAATTTGTTACTTTTAAAGATCCAGTAGGAAGACCCAAGCCCAAAATGGCTTGGGTCCTTAAGAGAATCTAATCTCTCTTATTTAATGTGCAGGATTATCCACAAAGAGCTTTAAAGAACAAAGGGATTGTTGATAGTGGATGCTCCAGGAACATGACTGGAAACAATGCATACCTTGCTGAATATCAAGACTATAATGGTGGCCTTGTTGCTTTTAGAGGTAGTAAAGGTAACATAACTGGTAAAGGTAAAATAAAAACAGGAAAGTTTGATTTTGAGGATGTGTGCTTTGTGAAAGAACTACAACATTTCAATCTCTTTTCTGTATCATAGATGTGTGACAAAAAGAACAAGGTTCTCTTCACAGACATTGAATGTCTTGTGTTGTCTCCTGACTTTAAGTTACCTAATGAAAATCAAGTATTACTTAGAGTCCCTAGACAAAACAATATGTACAGTTTCAACCTAGAGAACATTGTTCCTTTTGGAGGTTTAGCTTGTTTAATTGCAAAGGCCACAATTGATGAATCTAACAAATGACATAGGAGGTTGGGTCATGTTAACTTTAAAAATTTAAACAAACTTGTGAAGGAAAACCTTGTAAGAGGTTTACCTTCAAAGATTTTTCAAAATGACCACACCTGTGTTGCTTGTCAGAAAGGAAAGCAACACAAAGCCTCATGTAAGGCCAAATCAGTGAGCTCTATTATTCAGCCCTTACAGCTTTTACATATGGACTTATTTGGACCTTGGTATATGCTTAATTACACATACCATTTTCCATTAAAAACAGACTTAAAAGACTAAAAACGTACCAAAAATACATTGTATTTGTATGTTTTGCATTTGAATTGTGCAGGAATTAAGGACTTTATAAGATAAATTGAGAACCAATTAAATCAAAAAGTTAAAACTATTAGATGTGATAATGGTACAGAATTTAAGAACAAGGATTTTATTGAATTAGTATGGTCAACAAAAAGGGATCAAGAGGGAAAACCAGGAAGCCAGAACTCCACAACAAAATGTAGATTGCCTGAAAGAAAGAACAGGACCCTTATTGAGGCTGCTAGAACTATGCTAGCAGAAAGCCATAAGCAAGGTGGTCCTTGCTTTTTTTTCTCTTTCTCTGGCTAAAATTTCTTCTGCAGTCTTGGGAGGCAGAACCTTTATTACACCATTTGTATATGTTGAGACACTCACAGGACCATTGCCTCTTTGAATGACTTCCCATATAGGATAGTCTGTATGGGCCAAATAATGTTCCATTTTCATGGCCCATATATCATATAATCCCTTCTTAAGAATAGGGAGTTTGATGGTTGAGACAGTGTGAGGGGCTTGTTGTGTTGGTGTTTGTGTTTGTGGTGGAGTTGGTGGTGGTGGTGGAATATCATCATCAGATCCAGCCATTGATTAGATTTGTAAGGTAGAGGTTTACAACTAGTGGGTTTTAGTTCTTCTTACTCAGACTTCACAATGTGAGATCAGAGAATCAAGCTAACAAACATGCAGGTCCAAAAGAACCTAATCATAGTGCAGGTACACAAGGTAATATTGATGTAGGAAATTCTGAAATGGAAGCTGAATCTGCTCAAGACTACTTTGTACCGCCACTATGGTCTTCTTATACTTCAACAGTCAAGAGCTCAGAAGCAAAGAATGAAGGTGAAAAACCTACTAAGAATACTAATTTAAAGACAAATGAGAAGCCAGTTGATAAGGAGGATCAAGCCTTTTTGGATGAGCTTAAAAGGCTTAAAAGACAAGAAAAGGAAGCAAATGATGCAGCTGAAGCTCTTAGAAAGGAGTTTGCCCAAGATACTGAGGATTTGCTTCTTCAAGCAGGAGCTGCTAGAGCTAGCAGTACTAACATAGTTAATACTGCTAGCACGCCAGTTAGTACTGTCAGTCCTTCTGGTGGACTATCCTTCACTGATCTAACCAATACTAACCAAGATGATTCTGAAATACCTGATCTTCAGGATAGTTATGACAATCCTAATGATGGTATTTTTACCAATGCATCTTATGATGATGAGGGTGCAGTGGCTGACTTCATAAATTTAGAAACACTTGTGAATGTTATTCCTATTCCCATATCAAGGATTAACTCTATTCGTCCTTCAACTCAAATTCTTAGAGATCCTAAATTAGCAGTTCAAACAAGGAGCAAAGTTAACAAAAGTTCTAGAGCCCATGCTTTTGTAAGTTATAAACAAAAGCAGAGAAGAAATAATCATAATGATTTCCATCATTGCTTATTTGCTTATTTCTTGTCTCAAA